>CM046875.1:20657069-20943731 GCA_025667525.1 Glebionis coronaria
TATCACCACACACGTGTACACCTAATTTCCTTTCCCCATATACACAAGATAAATAAAAGAAAAAAAAACCTTTACCCTACTCTTTTATTTGTTACGGTAAAAACAAAAGAAAAACCTCTCACCCACCATTCCTTCTTCCCCACAAAACTCGCCCCTTCCCTCAAACCCTAGATTTTTATTGTCAAAAAATTAACCACTATATTTTGGGGTTTTTTACACCAGTGATTAATTCACACAAATCCAATAAGATCCCCCAAAGAATCGGAGTCATACACTCACTTGTGGTCCTCACAATATCCACGCTGGCAATCCGAGTCACAAGGGATGATCTCAGCCGTTTGATTAGAAGAAAAGAGAGAGAAAGAAGAAAAGAAGGGATCTACGGTTCAAAATCAAGGCTTACAAATGAAGCTACCAAGAGGGTTTGTTGGGGTTCCCCTATAAAAACCCCTCTTATCATGTAATTTAGGGCAGCTTTTACTTTATTTTAATTTTTCAGTAATTAGGTTTTAGTTTTAATCTTGTAATTTTTTTAATTTCCAGCACTTGTAATTTTTATTTTAAATTAATGAAAAGTTGATATTTAATTTTAATTTTGTCTCACCTTTTTTATTTCCAGTACTGTTTTATTCTCAAAGTTTAATCCATTTTTTATATATTGTTACTGTTCGTCCGTATTATTATTATTAAATATATATATATATATGTATATATATATATAAAATTCTCGTTCGAGAAAAATTGCTGTTATGATTCGAGATTATGGGTTGATGATTCTCGAGGTGATTTAAGGGTGGTGTTTGATTTGTGCTTCGGTTAACAAGTTCGCTCAGCGCGACACTTCTCCCCAACGGATTCATCTCAAGGTTCTAAATCCCTTTTTAATTTTCTTGTTAAGTTTTTTTTAGTTTAAGCTTAGTTTAATTCTGCTTTTGTGATTGATTGAGTTTTAGAATTATTAAATTTTTGTTTGGTTTGGATCTGTTGAGTTTATGTTAAAGTTGATAGCTATTTTATAGTCTGCTTATTCTGCCTTGCTTTTGGATTGCTTTTTGGTGTTATTGTTTACTGTTACTGTTTTAGTTTCTTAGTTTAAGTAGTGTCTGTTTCAGCTTATTAGATGTGCTTCTCTAGGATTTGGTTTAGTTAAAAATGCTTTTTCAGTTTTGCGTTATATGACTTGAGTGGCTTATTGTTTTATTTGTTTCAGTTATATCAGTTTTATAAGCTTATTCTCTGTTTCCTTATTTCTTAATATTGTTGCTGGTTTTGTTAGTTTAGCTTTTTCAGTTTTGTTGTTTTACTACTTAGTCTGTTTGTCCAAAATCTATAATAATAAAAAAAAGAAAAAAAAATATTAAGCTAAAAAATTGGTCTCCGTGGGGGTCGATCCCCAGACCTCTTGTTCGCAAGACCAACAACTCAACCAACTCTACTAGTGCTATTCTTGTGTTTAATTCCGCAGATATTAATTAATATAGGGACTTTAAGTCTGGCAGATTTTAATTAAATAAGTTATTTAGTTTTTAGTTTATTTAATTTTATTTAAAAGTTTTTTTTTATAAAGTTTTTTTTATTCAGTTTTGTTAAAAAATATAAAAAAGATAAAAAAATATTTTTCATTTATTTTAAATAGCTTTTAAATTTAGATATAAATTTAGTTTTTTTGTTTTATATAGTTTAGTCTCGTTTTAAAAAAAATTTGTCTATTACTTTTATAAATTTAAATTTGTCTTTAGTTTTGTTTTAAAATATATTTTTAATTAAAGTTTTTAAGAAAGTTTTCATTTAATTTTAAAGTTTTATTAAAAGTTTAATTTAGTTTTCAAAATTAGTTTATATAGTTAAATTAGTTGTCATTTAAATTAGTTTAATTTTTAAATTAGATTAAATATTTTTTAAATAGCTTTTATTTTAAATAGACTTTTAGTTTAAAATACCAAAAAATATATCGTGACCAAAAACAAATCAAGTTTTACGATTAAACCGATTTCAATTCGAGTCGATCCGTGGAACGAAAATTAATTGGACTAAAATTCATAGTTTCATAAATAAACTATAGGTTAAAGTATTTAATTAAATATAATCATGATTTATAAAAATTAAGTGTATAAAATACTTAGGTCAATACGTGTATTAATGTTTATATTAATATAACCTAAGTCATGTAAATTAATTAATTATAAGGCATGTTTAATAATTAATTAATTATATAGTCTACTTAAATAATAAATACTTAGGTTAAAATCCATGTATTATTTATAATAATAATAACCTAAGTCATGTTGTAATTAAATTAATTATGTAACATGTTCAATTAATTTAATTAACCTTGTAAAAATTAGTCTTGTAAAAATAATTAACTTGTAAAATTAATTAAGACGTGAACCGTGATTTATTTTACAAAAGTATGTCATGAACCGTGCTCGTGAACAGGACCCGTGAACCGGACCCTTAACAGTGGCAAAACCGGCTTGGCCGGTTGCCACTGTTTTCACAAAAACAGCCACCGGTTGTGCCGGTGGTTTCCCCTGGTTTCTCGCTTGTAGCCGCCGGCTGGGCAAAGTTCCCACCGGCAGTTAGCCGGTGGTTCCCCCTGCTGCCACGGCTCATGTTCCCCCTGCTTTCCTTATTTAGCCACCGGCTTAAGCCGGTGGTGTTTCTTTGTTTTTAGCCGAGACTCCCTGAACCAAAACACACCCCGACATAAGTCGGGGTTCCCTTGTTCCTGCGGCCGAGACACACAGCTACACCGAGACCCTTGGTCTCGGTTGTTGGTGCGAAACAAAAGCAAGCCGAGACCATGTGGTCTCGGTTCCTTGCGTCGGCCGAAATAAACGCCCTTAGAAACCCCATGATTTAACCCCCCATGATTAATTACATGTTATGTATACTTGTTTTTATAAACTTATTATTTCATGTGTCTAGATCTTGATAAAAACATAAAAGAAAAGGGGTTTAAAGGTTTACCGAATTCGTGAAACAATGGAGAACGAAAAACACGAACACCCTTGCAAGAATTGATCACCAAAAATCAACCAATCATACCTTTTTGGTGTTTGTACCCGGCGGCCAAGAGGAGAAGGAGAAAAGATTTAGGGTTTTGATATTTTCTAATTTCCTGTGATTATGAAAATATAATTTCCTTTTTCTTATTTTAACTAAATTAAAAGTGGGCTTGGTCCCCTTCCTTCCCTTCTAGCCGTGGGTATGTGGGCCCCCAAGGGAAAACCCGTTGTTTTCCCGTGTCTAAATATTATACGTGTTCTTGTGTCTTGTTTACGTGTTTTATTTAGTTATCGTTCGCGTCGTAAACTATATTTATTGGTAATTGTAATAAATCTAACGTGAATACATAAATTAGGTTCGTGATTATAAACGTTCATGATTTCATGTTCGTATGTTCGTGATTATAATTATTGTTGAAATAATTATCGTGCATTAATACGTATTAAATACTTATCGTGTAATAACACGTACATAATACTTGAAATTATTCTTCGTGAAACGTAAACATGCTAAATCAGGAAAGTTCTAATCATGTACGTACGATCATAAGGGTACTATTCATGGTAAAAGCATGCGGGTTTTACAACTCTCCCCCCCCTAAAAAGAATAATTCGTCCCCGAATTATAGATAATGTAAACAGGAAAAGAAGAACATACCCGAATTCAAAATATGAAACGAGGGTAAGAAGCCCGGATAGACTCCTCTGTTTCCCAAGTGGCTTCCCGCTCGGTATGATCCCTCCAAAGGATTTTGAAGAAAGGAATCGTCTTCCTTCTCCTGACTCGTTCTTATCTGTCAAGAACTCGTTCGGGTTCTTCTAAGAAAGTGAGATCTTCACGAATCTGTTCCAGTGGATACTGAACCATGTGAAGGGGATGATACGTGTATCCTCTGAGTAAGGACACATGGAAAACGTCATGAACATGAGAAAGCTGCAGAGGTAATGCTAAGCGATAAGATATTTCACCGACTCGCTCAATGACATCAAACGGTCCGATGAATCGGGGACTGAGCTTCCCTTTGATTCCAAAACGTCTAACCCCACGTGCCGGTGAAACCTTAAGGAAAACGTGATCTCCTACGTTAAAGTGTAAGTCCCTACGATGCTTGTCTACATAACTCTTCTGACGTGACCGTGCTTCTTGCAGTTTCTGCTTAGCTACTGCGACCTTCTCGTTGGTCAACTCAATCATTTCTGGTCCTTTTAGTGTTCGCTCACCAACTTGATCCCAACAGATTGGGACGCGACACTTTCTGCCATACAACATCTCGAATGGAGCACACTTGATACTTGCGTGCCAACTGTTGTTGTATGCAAATTCTACCAAACAGATGTAATCGTCCCAATCTCCCGTACATTCCAACGCACATGACCTCAACATGTCTTCTAATGTCTAAATTGTTCGCTCCGATTGCCCGTCTGTTTGAGGATGAAAAGCCGTGCTAAGCTTAAGTTTTGTACCCCAAGCTTTTTGCAGAATTCTCCAGAATCGTGAAGTAAAACGAGGATCTCTGTCTGAGACGATGCTGGATGGAGCACCATGTAGTCTCATGATCTCCTTCATGTAAGTTTCGGCGGGTTTACTGACCGAATCTTCCTTGCGGATCGGTAAGAAATGAGCTGACTTGGTAAGTCGATCAACGATAACCCAAATGGCATCGTGCTTCCTCTTTGTCTAGGGAAGACCGGTAACAAAATCCATGATGATTTTGTCCCACTTCCACTCTGGAATATCTAATGGTTGAAGAAGACCGCCAGATCGCTGATGCTCGATCTTAACCTGCTGGCAGGTAAGACATTTGGAGACGTAAGTCGTAACATCCTGTTTCATACCACTCCACTAAAATTATTGCTTGATGTCATGGTACATCTTGGTCGAACCAGAATTAATAAAGAATGGGGAGCTTTGAGCCTCAGCTAACAATGCTTCCCGGAGTTCTAGATCACCAGGAACACAAAGTCTCATGCCTTGCCATAAGATACCATCTACGTCTACTCGAAATTCTGTCTGCTTCTCCAAATTCTGAATTATCCCCAGATTTCACCATCATCCTTCTGAGCTTCCTTGATCCTAGAGAGTAACTCAGGTTCCACTCTAAGATTAGCCCAGTAACCGTGCTGTCCACGTACCATGATCTCAATGTCTAGTCGCTCCAAGTCTCTTATAATTTCCTCCTCAATTTTAATGCCGTTTATCATTCTAGACTTTCTGCTAAGTGCATCTGCCACTACATTCGCCTTGCCATGATGATACTGAAAATAAATGTCATAATCCTTCAACAGTTCTAATCATCTCCTTTGTCTCATGTTCAATTCACGTTGAGTGAAGATATACTTCAAGCTCTTGTGGTCCGTGAAAATGTCGCATGATTCTCCATACAAGTAGTGCCTCCATATCTTCAATGTAAACACGACTGCTGCAAGTTCCAAGTCATGCGTAGGGTAATATTCCTCATAAGGCTTAAGCTACCGTGAAGCGTACGTGGTCACTTTCCCATGTTGCATGAGAACACAGCCAAGTCCCTTCCCCGATGCATCACTATAGATCTGAAATCCACCTGTACCATATGGGAGAGTAAGAATCGGTGCATATACTAACTTCTGCTTTAGGTCTTCAAAGCTCTTCTCTCTTTCTTCAGTCCAGACGAATTTCTCCCCTTTCCGCATCAGTTTGGTCAATGGTAGTGCTAAACGGGAAAAGTTCTCCACGAATCTACGGTAGTAACCAGCTAAGCCTAGGAAACTGCAAACTCCAGTCGCTGATGTCGGTCTTGGCCACTTAGTAAATACTCAACCTTTGCTGGATCCATCGTGATTCCTTCTGCTGATACAGTGTGACCTAAAAATGCCACCTTGTCTAACCAGAACTCACACCTGGAGAATTTAGCATACAACTGCTTCTGGCGAAGAATCTGTAATAGTGTACGAAGATGGTCTTAGTGTTCCTCCTTGGACTTAGAGAATACCAGGATGTCGTCAATGAAAACAATGACGAACTTATCCAGAAATTCATGGAAGATTCTATTCATCAAATCCATGAACACTGCTAGAGCATTGGTAAGGCCAAATGGCATGACTACAAATTCGTAGTGGCCATAGCGTGTATGAAAAGGAGTCTTAGCGATGTCCTGCTCCTTAACCCGTAGCTAATGATAGCCCGACCTCAGATCAATCTTGGAGAAATGCTTGGCCCCTTGGAGTTGGTCAAACAGATCGTCTATGCGTGGTTGATAGGTGTGTAAACACCCATCCTTTCTACCACTTAATTACAAGAATAACCGAGCCAAAACGTGTATTTTATGTCTTTTATGTCGGAATTATGCGTGGTTTGTGTTTTTGTTGTGATTTAGGATGAAAAGGTGAAAAGTGGAGAAAACACGGGCATTCACGGGCTTTTATTGAATAAAAAGATGAAAGACGAAGTCGAGAAGTCAAGAGTGCAAAAAGAACGAAAGTCCAAGACCAATTCTGAAGATTTATCGAAGAAAAAGTCGAAAGACGGAAGTTTACTTAAATCAGAAGAACTCAAGTCTATTTTATTGAAGAATTAAAAGACGAGTTCAAAGAAATCCCGAGCCACAAGTCATTAGAGTCCAAGTTTAAAGAAGATTAGAAGAATAAAGGACTAATGGTGAAATTAATGAAGATTAAAGGCTTAAGGACCTAATGACGCAATTAAGAAGAAATGAAGGAGGGGAGGAAGCTTCCTAATCCTCCCCTATATATAGATTAGTCTTAATCACTTTTCATGTGTTGGCTAAGTGTGACAATTAGTCTTCCACCATTTATTTACCTTGCACCTTTAAATTCATGTCATTTAAATACTTGTCAAATTTAAATACCTTGTCTTGCACCTTAAGTTCCTTTAATTTCAAGTATGTTTCCATTTAATTCTTGTCAATCTTTATTTTGTCTTGTTAATCTCCTATCTACCTTTCTTAATCTTTGATTTTTATGTTTATGTTTGTGTTCATGTTCATGTTCTTATTTTGATCAAAGTGGGTTTTGATTATTGTGGCTAGATTTGTTAGTTTTGTTGATTTGGATTGTTTGTTTATGATTATTGAATGTTTTGTTATTAGTTTGGTTTAATCTTGTGTTTGATTTAGTTAAATTTGTGGTTAGATTCGTGTTATTGTATCTCCTTGTTCTTCGGGGGTGTTTGTTTCTGTATTTGTGATTCCCAGGAAAGTTCCGGATCAAGTCTTTGTTCACAAGGAAAACTTCCGATCCAAGGATTCCAAGACCAAAAACTTCCGAGTCAAAAGTTCCGAATCAGAAACTTCATTCGGAAGAAGTTCCGGATCAAATCTTCCGGATCAACAAGTTCCGAGCCAGCAAAGATACTCTTTCATTCGGAACATTTCACTCGGAAGAGTTCCGAATCAAAAGTTTCTAGGAAGACTTCCGAATCAAGGGGTTCATCCGGAAGAGTTCCGGATCAAAAGTTCCGAACCAGAGGGTGTTTATTCGGAACATCCAGAAGTTCCGAACCAAGCTTCATCCGGAAGTATTCCGAATCAATCTTCCGGATCAACAAGTTCCGAACCAAAACTTCCGAATCAAGGATTTGGGATAAGAAGTTCCGAACCAGGACGGTTCATTCGGAACTCAAGAACTTCCGAACCAAGGGGTGACCAGAAACTTCCGAATCAAGCCAATTCATTCGGAAGAGTTCCGAATCAGCATAAGTTCCGAACGAAGGATTGTTTTGGATAAGTGACATATTCAGAATAATTTGTTCCGGATCAAGGATTTTGGTAATATTCCGAGCGAAGAAGAATCATTCCAAACGAAGGTGACATTCCGGATGAGTGATTGTTCCGAACGAAGGATTATTCCGAATGAGCTGTATTCAGGTTCTTTTTAGTTTTTGCCTTTGATTTTTATTTTCAAGCTTTATTTTTCCTGCCTTTTCCTTAGTCGCACTTTAAGTTAATTTTGCCTTAGATTTATTTTAGCTTTGCTTTAGTTTAAGTTTTAGTTGCGTTTTAAGTTTGCCTTAGATAGTTTTAAGTTTGCGTTAGTTACTTTTAGTGCCTTTTAATCTCAGTCAAGCTTTTTAAATACTCGCCCATTATTTTAATTAGACTTAGATTTAAATTACCTACCTTTTACTTTAATTGTTTTTGCATTTTTAATATACTACAACGACAACTTTTTGTTTCACCAAAGAATGACTGAGTCACACATAGTTAACCAGGATCAGTTTGATTAGACCAACACAACGAACTTAATTTTTATACGGGGTGTCAAAAAGCCCAGTATTAAAATGGCGCCGCTGCCGGCTCTTTTCGTAAAGTTTAACGGTTTTCTGTGAAAGACGCGTTTCTTTTTGGGATCCGTTCACTTGTGAGCGTTATTTTTCTTAGCATTAAAAATTCAAAAAATCATAAAAATTAAAAATTGCTAAAAATCCATAAAAATTAAAATTTTCAAAAATCCAAAAAGATTTTATTTTTATTGTGTCTATATATTGTCTTTGTATTTGGTTTCTTTTTCTTTTGCTTTTTCAGGTGTATGCGTACTAGATCTTCTAATTATCAAGAGCCCGAGACTCAAGAAGATTTAAGTATGTCAGGTGTTAACAAAAATAATAATCCATCGCACCTCGATAATAACAACAATGTTCTTCCACAGCCCGATCTTCGGAGAATGGAGGAGCTTTGTCAACCAATAATGTTTGGACGAGGAGGACCGATTGCGCCGATGCAAATCAACGCTCCTGAGTTTTCGTTGAAGCACCGCATGATTCAGCAAGTGCAAACAAATCCTTTTAGAGGAATGCCTGATGATGATGCCAACAAACACCTCGACAAGTTCATTACAATCACCCAAAGCATGAAGTTGCCTGGTGCCACAATGGATGTTCTACGCCTACAACTCTTTCCACATACTCTATCACATCGTGCTGAGAAATGGTTTGATCGTCTCCCGAAGAATTCTATTCACACTTGGGATGACATGACTCAACGCTTTTTGTCGCGCTACTTTCCACCATCCATGGTCACGAGCCTTCGCAATCAAATCAGCGGTTTCATGCAAGACCCTGATGAATCTCTTTTTGATGCTTGGGAGCGATATAATGTCTTGATTGATCGTTGTCCAAACCACAACATGCTCCCTGTGACCTTAATAGATACTTTCTACAACGGTTTGACTTTTCGAGATCGTGATACGATTAATGCAGCCGTCGGTGGCACATTTATGAAAAGGAGACCCGAGGAGTGTAGAGAGTTAATTGAGAACATGAATACTCACCACAAAAACTGGGATTCCTCTGCTTCTTCAAGGAACAACCCGAGAGTCAATGTCTCTTCCACCTCAGCAAACCCTGAGATGACCGAACTCACCCGCATGATGACTGAAATGAGCAAAAGTATCATGCTTCTTGCTTCAAACCAAAAACAACAACAAGTTAAAGCGGTTTCCAATACTTGTGAAACATGCGGCGGTCCTCACTCATACACCTATTGTCCTTCTACACAAGGAAATCCGGAAAATGTGTATGCAGCTTACGGTAATTATTCACCGGAAAATTACCAAGCTCGACCACAAGGGGATAGAAATTTGCTGAGTTACCGGTCCAATAACTACCTTTCACCCGCTTTTTCTCCTCAAAACCAAAACCCCGCCAACAACTATAATAGAAGCAACCAAATCCCACCAAGAGCTTCTAATCCTTATCACCCACCCACCCAACAAACCCCACCCATTACTCCCGATGTTGAAGCCATCATGAGAACCCAAGGTGAGCAAATCAAGAATCTGCAGAGCCAAATTATCAATCTTAAAGGAGATATCACAAAGCAAGGAAATGAGATTAGATCCGAGCTTCGAGATAATATCCAATCCTCCTTCAGCAATCAAACAAATGATTTGAAGAATATGCTTGCTAGTTTCTTACCCGCAGCTCAACCTTCTTCTTCGAGTTCTCTACCTTCAAACACCGTCACCAATCCGCGAGAAAATGTGAGTGCTATTACTACTCGTAGTGGAATTACCATTGTCGATCCACCAATCCCACCTCCATCATCTACACCTCCTCCACCACCATTTATCCCTACTCCTCCTACACCTAGTATTAGTACACCATTACCGTCTCCGCCTCGTCATGACGATGTACCTCAGAAGGACCCTTCAACATCTCAACCTCTACCTGCTACACCTGCACCTTCACCTCCCAAACCCAATATCCCTTATCCTTCTCGTTTAGGCAAGTCCAAACTGCTAACCAAGGAGGACTCTGAAGTGACACGCTATGTGAAACCAACTGAGCTAGCTTAGTTGGCCACCAAGGGTAACCTTGGGGAGGTATTCTTGGAGAGGTCTCGAGTTCGAGTCTCACCAAGAACCTTCTGGGGCCCGAATTAAGAAGCAGGAGTGGGGTTTATCCCCTAAGGAGAAGGTTCGAGGCTTGCATACTGCCCAATTGGATGTAACTGTAACCTCGAATCACTAACTACTAACTCGCCGTTCTAAAAAAAAAGTGACACGCTATGTGAAGATGATTTCTCAAATGAACTTGAACATTAGCTTTCTTGAAGCACTTGTCCACATGCCTAAATTTGTTAAAGCGTTTAAGGAATTGCTTAACAAGAAGGAGAAGCTGATTGAACTCGCCAACACACGCTTAAATGAAAACTGCTCTGCAGTTATTCTTAAATAACTTCCGGAAAAGCTTGGAGATCCCGGTCGTTTTTGTGTTGCCTTGCGTTTTCAACAAAACTGAGGAATTTACTGCCCTTGCTGATCTCGGGGCTAGTATTAATCTATGCCTTTGAGTGTTTGGAAAACACTATCATTACCCGACCTGACTCCAACAAAGATGACTCTTGAACTTGCTAATCGCACTCTCGCTTACCCCGTTGGTATAGCCGAAGACGTGTTCATCAAAGTTGGCACATTTACTTTCCCGGTCGACTTTGTCGTTGTTGATTATGAAATGGACCCTCGTATTCCTTTAATACTTGGTCGACCATTCTTGAGAACCAGACGAGCTTTAGTGGATGTGGCCGAAGGTGAGTTAATCTTAAGAGTCGGGGATGATGCACAATTTTTTAAAATGGGGAAGCTTACAGGCAAATCCTTTGGAGGCTGAGAATCAGTGAATATGATTAATGTGCTCGATGATTTTACCGTCTACAACAATCCTCTATTCGATTCTTCCATTGATAATCCACTTTTTCATGATGATGTGGATGATTCTCGCTCCAATTTAGAACCTTCCCCCATTTATGATTCTCCACCGATCTTCGATGCTTATGATGATGATTCTAGCTCAGATTCGGATGATTTTGATGACCTTACTTCCGAGTATCCCGAGCTGCCCACATATGATGATTTTGATAAGGCTGATACTCTTTCGAGCGATTCTTCACATGATGAAGATCCTTCGCCATCACTCGATCCTACTTTGGACGATTACTCATTCGAGGAAGACTTCTCTGAATTTCTCAACACTTACTTCCCTCATGAGAGTGATGCTCCTCCTTATGATTTTGAAGATTATCGTCTTGATCCTACTTTGGATTTGAAGAACATTCTTTCAAAGGAGAAGAAACCGGTCGACACCAATATCCGCAACACGTATGATTTAACACCTCTTTTTCCCACTTCTGAGGACGAGGTTGTGCTTCTTCGCGGATCTTCTTCCCATTCTGCTGAGCCTGAGTGCTATTTTCCCTTAAAGGAAAAGGTGTTCGACCCTGGTATTGAAATCTTTAAGCCATCTCAGTATCCACCTGATGAAATAAAAGGAAAAATCTTTGGACATTTTGAAGACATGCTTGTACCTCACCATACTTGCTTCCACCATGCTCCATCGCTGCTTAAGGGAACCTTGCCTATTCTTCTTTGGCTTGCCTTGTTCGCCTTAAGCTTGTGCTATTTGATGGACGAAAACTATGTCTTTGATCCTGGTGGATATGTTTCATGCTTCTTCCGTTGATAATCAAGGTCGAGTCAGGCTCACGACTCGGTTAACAAAAATCAAGCGCTTCTTGGGAGGCAACCCATGCATCTATCTTTTCGCTTTCTTTATCATAAGTGTAGGGGAGACCCTTTGGTTTGCTATTTCCTATCCTCACTTCTCAATCATGGATTCGAGCTTCAAAGATCCACTCTTGATGATTCTTGACGACCCGTGATTCCGTGTTTCATTTTCCCGGTTCTATCCTAAACTCTTTTCGATTCATTATTTTATATTTTCTCAATATTAAAATAGGAATCTCTTTAGTTGTCTCTTCCTTAGCAAGATTTAAACAAAGTGCACAATGTCCTAAGTGTAGGGGAGTTTACTCCCACATGCTTAAACATTGAGGACAATGTTTATCTTAAGTGTAGGGGGGACTTCTATCGAAGTTAAGTGGTCTTTTCCTTGTATTAGTCCTCATTTTGACCGGAAAATCAATTTTTCGACACTTTTCAAAATTTTTGATCTATTTTGGCCTATTAGTTTTTCCTTTTGTATAGTTATTTTCTTTCCTTATTAGAATAAATTTTAATAAGGTGGTTTTAATTTTCAAACGTTGTGAATCTTTTGACTCAACCCGAGTTTACTTATCTAAGTTACTCTAGCTAGTATCCTTAACGTGTTTAAGTCAAGTTTTGCTAGGCTTTTATATAGGGAGCTATAAAACGTGAAAGTCTTAACTCTCACGGGTTAAGAACAAGAACTTTTCGCAAGTTCCTATAATTGATCCTAGAGAGTCATTTATCAAGGGAACTTTAAAATGCAATTTCTAAACTTGAAAGAGTGTAAGAATTTGCAAGATCCTATAGGCGACTCGAAAACCCAAAACTTTGATTTAATAGGCTAAGCATCTACGAGTCTCATTACTTGAGATTTTAAACTGTGGAGAACGAGAGATGATAGCGCAAATTATAAGTTTGGTATTCTTTCGGGAATTTATGTGAGTCAATTATAAGCCTATTCTCCCATCGCTTGCTAATAAATTTATCTGCAATAAATAAGGTTGTACGATTTGAAAAGTTACTTAGCTTCTAGCCCAAGATCGTTTAAAAGTTTCTCGGTACGGATTAGAGTTCATAGCCAAGGCATAACTTATTGAAGCGGGATGCGAAGATTGGCGAGTCTGAAAAGGCCCTAACAAGGCAGGAGGGCTACATTTTGTTGCTAAAGTTCCAAAGTGATGTGAAGAATCATTTATCGAAAATCAATATGAAGGATAGAGACACACGACGAAAAGCAAAAACTCCCAAAAAGTCATGGAGAAGTGTATCCGAAAAGACCCTAACCAGGTATGAGGATAAATAGATCCAAGTCATAAAAGGAGGCGGATCGTTGTATATCAAAGTCCAAAATAAAGATTGGAGAAAAAATGAAGAAGTCGTGGTCCAAGTATGAATCTCTCAAAACTTCAAGTGAAGTAGTTCCCATTATGAAGAGAAGACCATTATTTCATGAACGTCTCTCAAGGTTTGAAGTATGAAGTCGCTGCCAAATATCGGTCCGAGAAAGGTCTCAAATCACGAAGCGAGTTATGCCAAGATATGAACTTTATGAGGTCCCGAGAAGCAGTTTTAAAAGATTTTGTCCTTTAGCTAACTATTGATTAAATCGTTCACTTTATTTTCAGCCTAAATAACTATCGAAATAAGTCAACAATGCATCCTCGTGATCATTCAAGACAAAAATAAAATATAAGAGATACACCTAGGAATAAGGGAGTCTAAGTGAATAATTGGCCCACATGAGTTCGTGTTAGTTTACTAACTTATAATAACAATGATCTCGTTTTTAAGCTTGGTTTGGAGAAAGTGAAAACTTGAGGATGATGATTATTCATGACATTTCCAAAACCGAAGGTATGCTTTTGATTTCTTTACTTTGTATGTTTAAAATTTTATATCTCGTTAATAAAGGCCAACGTGGATTAATTATGATGAAAAATGTAAACGTGCTTTGTAACTAATGCATTGCATGAGGACATTGCAATGGTCAAGTGTAGGGGATTTGATAGGTGTGTAAACACCCATCCTTTCTACCACTTAATACAAGAATAACCGAGCCAAAACGTGTATTTTATGTCTTTTATGTCGGAATTATGCGTGGTTTGTGTTTTTGTTGTGATTTAGGACGAAAAGGTGAAAAGTGGAGAAAACACGGGCATTCACGGGCTTTTATTGAAGAAAAAGATGAAAGACGAAGTCGAGAAGTCAATAGTGCAAAAAGAACGAAAGTCCAAGACCAATTCTGAAGATTTATCGAAGAAAAAGTCGAAAGACGGAAGTTTACTTAAAGCCGAAGAACTCAAGTCTATTTTATTGAAGAATTAAAAGACGAGTTCAAAAAAATCCCGAGCCACAAGTCATTAGAGTCCAAGTTTAAAGAAGATTAGAAGAATAAAGGACTAATGGTGAAATTAATGAAGATTAAAGGCTTAAGGACCTAATGACGCAATTAAGAAGAAATGAAGGAGGGGAGGAAGCTTCCTAATCCTCCCCTATATATAGATTAGTCTTAATCACTTTTCATGTGTTGGCTAAGTGTGACAATTAGTCTTCCACCATTTATTTACCTTGCACCTTTAAATTCATGTCATTTAAATACTTGTCAAATTTAAATACCTTGTCTTGCACCTTAAATTCCTTTAATTTCAAGTAAGTTTCCATTTAATTCTTGTCAATCTTTATTTTGTCTTGTTAATCTCCTATCTACCTTTCTTAATCTTTGATTTTTATGTTTATGTTTGTGTTCATGTTCATGTTCTTATTTTGATCAAAGTGGGTTTTGATTATTGTGGCTAGATTTGTTAGTTTTGTTGATTTAGATTGTTTGTTTATGATTATTGAATGTTTTGTTATTAGTTTTGTTTAATCTTGTGTTTGATTTAGTTAAATTTGTGGTTAGATTCGTGTTATTGTATCTCCCTGTTCTTCGGGGGTGTTTGTTTCTGTATCTGTGATTCCCAGGAAAGTTCCGGATCAAGTCTTTGTTCACAAGGAAAACTTCCGATCCAAGGATTCCAAGACCAAAAACTTCCGAGTCAAAAGTTCCGAATCAGAAACTTCATTCGGAAGAAGTTCCGGATCAAATCTTCCGGATCAACAAGTTCCGAGCCAGCAAAGATACTCTTTCATTCAGAACATTTCACTCGGAAGAGTTCCGAATCAAAAGTTTCTAGGAAGACTTCCGAATCAAGGGGTTCATCCGGAAGAGTTCCGGATCAAAAGTTCCGAACCAGAGGGTGTTTATTCAGAACATCCAGAAGTTCCGAACCAAGCTTTATCCGGAAGTATTCCGAATCAATCTTCCGGATCAACAAGTTCCGAACCAAAACTTCCGAATCAAGGATTTGGGATAAGAAGTTCCGAACTAGGAGGGTTCATTCGGAACTCAAGAACTTCCGAACCAAGGGGTGACCAGAAACTTCCGAATCAAGCCAATTCATTCGGAAGAGTTCCGAATCAGCATAAGTTCCGAACGAAGGATTGTTTTGGATAAGTGACATATTCAGAATAATTTGTTCCGGATCAAGGATTTTGGTAATATTCCGAGCGAAGAAGAATCATTCCAAACGAAGGTGACATTCCGGATGAGTGATTGTTCCGAACGAAGGATTATTCCGAATGAGCTGTATTCAGGTTCTTTTTAGTTTTTGCCTTTGATTTTTATTTTCAAGCTTTATTTTTCCTGCCTTTTCCTTAGTCGCACTTTAAGTTAATTTTGCCTTAGATTTATTTTAGCTTTACTTTAGTTTAAGTTTTAGTTGCGTTTTAAGTTTGCCTTAGATAGTTTTAAGTTTGCGTTAGTTACTTTTAGTGCCTTTTAATCTCAGTCAAGCTTTTTAAATACTCGCCCATTATTTTAATTAGACTTAGATTTAAATTACCTACCTTTTACTTTATATGTTTTTGCATTTTTAATATACTACAACGACAACTTTTTGTTTCACCAAAGAATGACTAAGTCACACATAGTTAACCAGGATCAATTCGATTAGACCAACACAACGAACTTAATTTTTATACGGGGTGTCAAAAAGCCTAGTATTAGTGGTAGAGGATATCTATTCCTGATAGTGATCTTTTTGAGCTCGCGATATTCTATGCAAAGACGCATACTGCCGTCCTTCTTTTAAACGAATAAGACCGGTACGCCCCATGGAGATGTGCTCAGTCGAATGAAGCCTCGTTCGAGAAGTTCTTGCAATTGATTCTTCAGATCCTTCAACTCAATGGGAGCCATGCGATAAGGAGCCTTGGAAATTGGCTCAGGTCCTGGGATGAGCTCGATATTAAATTCTACTTCACGTGCAGGTGGTATGCCCGGAAGTTCTTCTGGAAATACATCTGGAAATTCTGACACTATCGGCTGATTCTCAATTGATGGGGATTCAGCATCCATGTCATGAACAGTAGCTAGATAGCCCTCGCAACCATGTGAAAGTAATTCACGTGCCTGCAGGGTTGATATGATTAGTACAGACCTTCTGGGTACGACCCGTTGTGAATGTACTATGGTGTATTAACATCACCGAAGATGACCCGATATGTATGGCAATCTATGATGGCATGATGTTTGGATAGCCAATCCATGCCTAATATCATGTCAAAATCATTCATGTCCAGCGGAAGTGCGTCAACAGGACGAATCTTGTCATTAAATTCTAGGGTAAGGCTCTTGTACACATGGGTTATGCGTACAGAATCTCTTAAAGGCATGGAAATATTCAGTATATTCTCTAGTGGCATGGGGAGTATCCTAACATTCTTAGCATAAGTAGTAGAAATGACCGAGTGAGTATCACCCGTGTCAAAAAGAACACATGCATCTTGACCATACATATACAAGATTCCAGTGATGGTACTTGTAGACTTGTTGGCCTGATCGCGAGATGTCGTGTAAACGCGTCCACTAGTAGGAGGCGTTTTGGTATCAGCATGTCCTGATGTGCCCTCCATCTCGCCCTTGCGGCAGTCCTTCATGCGATGGCCAGGAAGACCACACTTGAAGCATGCGTTGCTGTCACGGATACATGGCCGTGGGTGCCTACGGTTGCAGGTAGTGCAAAGAGGATGAGTATATCTTCCAGCATGCGTCCTTGCTGGCTGAGAGCCTGATAAGAACAATATACATGAGACATGATAATAGGTACACAGGACAATGCAGATAATTCGTAAGATGGAATACCAGTGATAGCTGGATGGTTAGGCTGTGAACCTCTCTGGTTCTGGTCCCTCCCGTTACCACGATTCTTGGTAGAAGATTCTCTAATGTGTCAGAATTAAGAACTATAGCATGTTATCATAAGAAAATGAGCAATTATAAGGACCTGCTGCAGTTGGAGTGTCTAGCTTTATTACGGTAATTATCATTACCGCCACGCCTATCCGTAGCAGAACGATCATGAGTCTGACCGTTTCCCTTTGGCTGAGTAGGCTATTGCTGAGTAGCCGGCTGAGACCGGTACCCAGTCTTCTGCTTGAAAGATACAATTTAAAAGAGATGAAATTATTGACATATACTGAAAGAATACGGTTTAGTCACCGCTGAATACGAATGTTTACCTCTTCTCGGGTCTCTCTGCTTCCCCGAACTCTTCTCTTTCTTGCAGCATCTCCAGCTTACGTGCTGCATCGACCACTTGTGCCACCATGTTGAAAGTAGTGCCCTCCAAGTTACTGGCAATCATTGGGGAAAGGGCCCAACGAAAATGGTGTGCATGTTCTTCAGCAGTGCCCACTGCTGCTCTTAGGACACCAGCGAACCGAAGGAAACGCTGCATGAAGTCATTGCTATTTTCCTCAGCTCGCTGCCTAATGGCATAGTATTCTCTTATGAGCCTATTCCTTCCCTCCGTGAAAAATATATGAGGCGGGGGAGGATAGTTGTCGTTTTGGTGAAGGATGTCCTGCAAATATGCATTGGCAGCTGCAACCATCTCCCGGATATTATGTGTGTTTACCATCTGACAGTATAACATGAAAATACATGATTAAACTGATCGAAACATAAAATATATACATGAAAAAAATTTATACCAAATAAATCATGAGAAAAAATTTATGCAGGAAAATAGTACATGAATGCATGATGCAGTTTTATGAAAACTTTTATACGCGCGAGAGTGAACGCCTATGGTCAGTTCACCCAAAACAAAAGACATGGCGAGGGGACGCCAATGGGTCGGTCCCAAAAGTTAAAAGTTTCGATAAAACACATGCGACTACATAGGGCCAGTCCTGTACCAACCATTACTAGACATAAACCTGCGACAATGACATATATATGTATGCATGCAAATAATGAATGCATGAAAACCGGCTGTCGGTTCTAGGAAGACCACAGTGACTACCCACTAATCACAGGTCGTGTTTTGAGAGCCTACATGTCGAAGCCTTGGCTCTGATACCATAATTGTAACACCCTATTTTGATAAATAGAATGTCACGTGTGATTATGGCGTGTCATCAAAGCATATAAGGATAAATGTATAAAACATCACATGACCATAATGGAAATACCGGAAACAAACATCGGTACCCCAAAAGTAGAACTAATCACACACAAACATAAGTACTGTAAATGAAAAGGACTAAACAATGTCCATAAAAATGAGTATCAAAAGTATGAAGAAATGCATAAAGTAATGAAGGCTAGGAAGCTTCCAATCCATATGCACGTACGCTTAAAGTCTACGAGCGTCCTTGAGTACCTGCCGTTTTGGGAACATGAAAGGAAAAACGGCTGAGCATAACGCTCAGTGCACGGATATACAAGTATAACATGAATAATATAAGCATATAAGCATAAAGAAGCGGAAATGTCTAAGTCCTGGAAAACCTGGTATAACTTAGTAAAACTGGTTTTATAGTTTGAAAAGCCTTATGTTTATCTTAAAAAAACTGTTTAACATCTTCACCATTAGCCAATATAGGTCATGAAATATCAACGTGCATGAATACTTGGAGGGGTGACCTCGTCATGCAATTAGAAGGGCTGCCTCTAATTAATATAAGTTTTGGGTTGATGGGATCAGCTCCTTGTGAAGGATGCAAGGCACACACCACATTCACCTGAATAATCTGCTGAAAACATGTAACCTAGGATGCACCCATATGCCCCACATGATAATAATAATATGGCCAAAAGCTGAAGGGACGCAACGAGCTATCACTCCGCCATGGTGAAGTCATAACACTGATGCCTCCAGTGTTATGGTTATGGTACCTCCATAACTAGGTGAAACTGGTCAATGCATGTATATGGCTTTAGGTATCTAATTAAACATAAGCAATTCAAAAACATATAAAACATATACTGGGAAAACAGTTGGCTGCATACGGGGAATCCTAATAAGGAAAGAATATCCATACTAAAAGGACGGAGAATCCGTACCTTGTGTCTAGTGAACGAAGAAGACGAACGGAAGAGAGTCCTACTTCGATATCACTAATGCTACATAAATAATATACGTGTATAAGTATTCTGATTACTGTATACGTAACTGGTTTTATATCATGTCTTAGCTTGTTTTATATGTTCATGTCTTGTTTTTCTGTTTTTAATGTTATGCTATGTTTATCATGTATTCTGTCTATTCTGATTAAGTATTACCTGTATTTCTTGTATTATTATACTTGTTGTTTAATAATAAGTAACTTTCTAAAAATAGCAGGTTTCCTAAAAATAGAAAGTTCCCAAAAATAGAAAGTTTTTAAAAATAGAAAGTTTCCAAAAATAGAAAGTTTCCAAAAATAGATTTACTGCTTAAAATAGATAAGTTTCTAAAAATAGAAAGTTTCCATAAATAGATTAGCTGCCTTAATTAAATAAGTTTCTAAAAAAAGAAAGTTTCCATAAATAGAAATAACCTAGATTATTAAGCTAATAATATAAGCTTAAGTGTTTACTGATTAATATTCTAAGTCATGTGATTAAATAGTATAGTTTATTAATTATTACACGTAAATTAAATAAACTATAGGTTAAAGTATTTAACTAAATATAATCATGATTTAATTAAATTAAGTGTATAAAATACTTAGGTCAATACGTGTATTAATGTTTATATTAATATAACCTAAGTCCTGTAAGTTAATTAATTATAAGGCATGTTTAATAATTAATTAATTATATAGTTTAATTAAATAATAAATACTTAGGTTAAAATCCATGTATTATTATTAATAATAATAACCTAAGTCATGTTGTAATTAAATTAATTATGTAACATGTTAAATTAATTTAATTAACCTTGTAAAAAATAGTCTTGTAATAATAATTAACTTGTAAAATTAATTAAGTCGTGAACCGTGTTTTATTTTACTAAAGCATGTCATGAACCGTGCTCGTGAACCAGTGAACCGGACCCTTAATAGTGGCAAAAGGCCGGTTGCCACTATTTCCGGAAAAACAGCCACCGGCTGTGCCGGTGTTTTCCCCTGGTTTCTCGGTTGTAGCCGCCGGCTGCGCAAAGTTCCCACCGGCAGTTAGCCGGTGGTTCCCCCTGCTGCCGCGACTCATGTTCCCCCTGCTTTCCTTATTTAGCCACCGGCTTAAGCCGGTGGGGTTTCTTTGTTTTTAGCCGAGACCCCCTGAACCAAAACACACCCCGACATAAGTCGGGGTTCCCTTATTCCTGCGGCCGAGACACACAGCCACACCGAGACCCTTTGTCTCGGTTGTTGGTGAGAAACAAAAGCAAGCCGAGACCGTGTGGTCTCGGTTCCTTGCGTCGGTCGAAACAAACACCCCTAAAAACCTCATGATTTAACCCCCCATGATTAATTACATGTTATGTATACTTGTTTTTATAAACTTATTATTTCATGTGTCTAGATCTTGATAAAAACATAAAAGAAAAGGGGTTTAAAGGTTTACCAAATTCGTGAAATAATGGAGAACGAAAAACACGAACACCCTTTCAAGAATTGATCACCAAAAATCAACCAATCACACCTTTTTGGTGTTTGTACCCAACGGCCAAGAGGAGAAGGAGAAAAGATTTAGTGTTTTGATGTTTTCTAATTTCCTGTGATTATGAAAATATAATTTCCTTTTTCTTGTTTTAACTAAATTAAAAGTGGGCTTGGTCCCCTTCCTTCCCTTGAAAACCCGTTGTTTTCCCGTGTCTAAATATTATACGTGTTTTCGTGTTGTGTTTACGTGTTTTATTTAGTTATCGTTCGTGTGGTAAACTATATTTATTCGTAATCGTAATAAATATAACGTGAATACATAAATTAGGTTCGTGATTATAAACGTTCATGATTTCATGTTCGTATGTTCATGATTATAATTATTGTTGAAATAATTATCGTGCATTAATGCGTATTAAATACTTATTGTGTAATAACACGTACGTAATACTTGAAATTCTTCTTCGTGAAACGTAAACATGCTAAATAAGGAAAGTTCTAATCATGTACGTACGATCATAAGGGTACTATTCATGGTAAAAGCATGCGGGTTTTTACAGATGATTCTGAATTGTTTAATAAGAACGTATTCCGAATTATATCAAAATTAAGTATTCCAAATTAATTAATTGAAACGTTTTCCGAATTATTTTCTTTGAAATTATTCCGAATTGTTTACATAGTTCTCGATTCCGAATTAAATTTTGCTTTATTTTCCGAAATATTTTTTTTATTCCGAATTAATTTTTATTTTTACTTTTATTTTATTTCAAAATTTATTTTTACCTTATTTTATTATTTTATTTTATTAAGTCATTTATTTACTTAGCTTGTCTTTATTTTTATGTTGTAAAAAGCGGGCTAGGCGGCTGCCTAGGAGCTAGGCGGTCATACTCCGCCTTGATTTATGGTTAGACGGTCAAGCTAGGCGGAAAAGTCAAAAGGTGGTCAAACATCCGCCTAGGCGGTGCTAGGCGGCGCCTTGGCGGAGCTAGGCGGCCTAGACAGTAAAAGAGTCAAAGAAAGTCAACAAAAAGTCAATATTTAAAAAAATAAGAATTTTGTTTCTAATATATAATTTCCATATTTATTTTAACATAACATCTTAAAATCAAAGATACACCTATGATTGTTAACATAAAGTAATGGATTTTTCGTGAGAACTGGAACCAACTGAACTGTATGTCACGTTTGAAGTTTTAAGTCCTTAAATTGTTATGCTTATTTGTCTATTTTTCAACTTCAAGCTATCTGAACTTTAAATTATTAGAAATTAGAAGTATTTTGTCATGTTATACGTATTATTTATAATTTTTATGCATAAAATTCCAATCCGCCTAGGCGGAGCCTAGACGAATTCCGCCTCGAAGGTGGCCAACCGCCTCACTAACGCCTAGCGATTTCTGCAACCTGGATTTTTACCACTTTGCTTTGTAACTTTTTATTAAGTTTTAGTTTGTCATTTGTTTTATGTTTATTCGTCAAGTTTTAATTTTACTTGACTTAGATAACAATTTTCTTTAATTCGCCAAGAACGACTGAGTCACACTTTCAACCGGAGATCAATTCGATTAGATACCGAGAACGATAAGACGAACAAGAACAACATTTTTCTAAATTAAAATGTAGTTATTAAAATGTGAATTTCTATCGAAGTTAAGTGGGATTTTCCATGAATTTGGCCTAATTTTAACCGGAAAATTGATTTTTCGACACTTTTCAAAATTTTTGATCTATTTTGGCCTAGTATTATTTTCCTTTGTTATCGTTATTTTCTTTCATCGTAAGATATATTCCATCTCTAGAATAAAGTCAAAATAAATGAATAAATAAAATGGTTTTAACAAGTTTAGACGTCTTTGATATATTAGGCCCGTCGTGAATATTTTGACTCAAACCGAGTTTACTTATTTGAGTTTACTCTAGCTAGTATCTATAAACATATGGAACTTAATTGGTTTATTAGGCTAAGCATCCACGAGTCTCATTACTTGAGATTTTAAATTGTGGAGAACGAGAGATAATAGGTTTGATAATAAGTTTAAAGGTTAATTCTTCTTTATATGGGTTTTTGTGGCTCTTTCTTCCCGCTTGTATATTTAATTTCTTAATAAATGAGGATTTTTAGCTCTTAACCAACTCTTTTATTTCCTTTTAATTAAAGCATGAACACATTGAGGATGCTAGTGTTGTGGACTTCCGACTAAGGTGGCTCATAACCACTAAGTAGGAGGTATTTAGACCATACGACCGCGGAATTTGGCCTACTATATATATCATAAATAAAGAAGAATAAGATTAAAACATGATCTCAAGGAGCCTTAGGGTGTGGGACATGTAGCACGAACCTTGTCATTAGAGCCTTAGGGTGTATGGCATGGTAAGTGTTTAATAAAAATTGATAACTAATCAATTCCCTTGTTTTTGGTTCAAGGAGCCTTAGGGTGTGGATCGTAGATAAGGAGCACTTTTACATCTTAAAGAGCCTAAGGGTATATGATGTGAATTTGCAAAACTCCACATAAAGTCAACATGACTTTGGAGGAAATAATAAGTAGTACTATTGGCCAAATTTCGGATCCAAGAATTTATTCTCTAAATCGTGTTAAATTATCCTTGACGTGGGCTTACTTTTGCGACAACGTTTTTGAGGACGAGGTTAGGTTCTAAGTGTCGGGTTTACACCGTTTTGCCTTTGTTTTTAGACTAATTATTATTTAATAAGTCAAATGAGCCTACGGGTGAATGACAATCTTTAAAATCTAGAGATACAACTTAATAATAATGGAGAAGGAGTTTAACAATTGTCTCATATAAGTGGTTTTAACTTGAGAACTTATGGTAAACAATGATCTTGTTTTTATGCTTGGTATGGGGAACGTGAAACTTGAGGGTGATTAATATTCATGACACCAAATCCCTAATTTAAGTATTTGATTTCTTTACAAGTTTCTTCCTTCAAACACTTCCGTAATTTTCTATCTTATTAGTTTCCATAGTGTCGTAGTATTTAATAAAGGCCAAGGTGGGTTAATTATGAGGAAAATGAAAATGTGCTTTGAAATTAATGCATTGCATGAGGTCATTGCAATTGTCAAGTGTAGAGGATTTAATAAGTGTGAAAAAAGTTATCCTTTTACCACCTAAAACAAGTAAAAACGAAACCAAAACGTGTGTTTAATGTCGTAAAAGTGGGAATTACGCGTGGTTTGTGTTTTTGTTGTGTTTTAGGACCAAAAGATGAAAAAGGGAGAAAACACGGATTTTAACGGGCTTTTATCGAAGAAAAAGACAAAAGACAAAGTCAAAAGATCAAAAGTGCAGAAGGAACGGAAGTTAAAGGCCTATTCTGAAGATTTATTGAAGAAAAAGACCAAAGGCTGAAGTTTAACAAAGTCGAAGAACCAAATCTAATAAAAGAAGAAATTAGAAGACGAGTTCATTTTATTTATCAACAAATCCTGAGACAAAGTCGAGAATGAGGAATTTATTGTCAAGACGAGAAGACAAAAGAAAGAAAGAAAGGAAGCACCACACCAACATACTCCTCCACTATAAATAGCCTAAAGTCCTTCATTTGTAAGAGATAGTTAGTTAATTTTTAGGAGTAGGTGTAATTTTAAATTCTCTCATTTTTCTTTAAGCTTGTTCTTCTTTAAACTCTTAATCTTTCTTTAATCTTAATCTTTTGAATCTTTAATCTTAATCTTTTTATTAAGCTTTTCAATTAATCTCATTCTTCCTTCTTGTTTTTAATTGTGTTGATTTGGTTAATCATCATGTTAGCTTATTTGATTGAGTTGATTATATCATGTTTTTATTATTTTTATGTGGTTGATTTTTATAGCTTATTGTGCTTATTGTTTATTTTATGTTTAGTTTAATTTTATTGAGTGGATTGGTAGATTAATGTTTTTGAAATAGACTTTATTAATATTGCTTATTTGGTGTTTTTAGAGATTTTATTTTGTGTCTTGTTTGGCTTATTTTAGAATTAGTTTAGCTTAATTTTTGCTTATTAGCTTAATTAATTTTAGCTTAATTTTGCCCTTTTTCCCAAATTGTTAAACTCTAATATTCCGAATTACATCTCTAATTCTTTTTCCGAATTATAAAACTGTTAATCATTATTCCAAATTAAGTTTTTCTTTGTTTTTATGAATTAACTTTCAAACTCCACATTCCGAATTAAAACATAGTTATGGATTCCGAATTGTTTGCATAGTCTGTTTTTCGAATTAAGTTCTTATATTTTACTCCGACTTATGTTAGACAAACACATTCCGAATTAGGTTTACAGTCACATTCCGAATAAGGTTGAGTATTCGTATTCCGAATTGTTCTTAGATCCTTTTTTCCCGAATTGTTTTGTATGGATTCCGAACTGTTTTACGATTTTATTATTCAGAATTGTTTTGTTGGTTTGTATTCCGAATTATATTAAGATTTTTCAAAATACCGAATTATGTTTATAGTTTATATTCCGAATTAGATTAAGATTTTAATATTCCGAATTATTTTTAGATTTTTATTTTCCCGCCATTTGTGTTAAGTTTATTCCGAATTGTTTTGTTAAGTTTTTATTTTTAATTTTACTTTTAATTAAGTTTTAATTTGTTTACCTTCTTTATAATTTGTCATTTGTTTTTAGTTTATTTTTAATTTGTTTTGAAATTTACTTTTTTAGTAGACATAGATAACCACATTTTCTTTTATCTACCAAGAACGACTGAGTCACACTTTTAACCAGGATCAATTCAATAAGACCAACTAAGAACAATCATTTCGTTAGCAAAATTCAGTTATTATAATCATATTCACCATACATTAAAGCATCACAACTTTTTTCATCTATAAATATATCCCTCAAACAAACATAGCATTCAGATTAAAACTTGAAATAATCCATATGGCCTTCACTCCTGATCAATCCCCCAAGAACACCCACTCCAAGGAACCAAGTTCTTATGGGGCTGAGAAAACCCCTCTGAGAGCGAGTGAGGCCTCGTCATCAACACAAGCACAAACCTTCCCGCTGACACAGCCTGCTATTTTCCAGTTAGCAAGTTTCATTAATTGTGCTTCTTCAACCATCATACTTACCATAATGAAGGGTAGATTTATATTCCCTATATGCAAGTGTGACTATTATCACAAGCCCGCCTTTTGCGGACATTTAAGATCCCATTCTAGTGAAGAAAGGGGAAAATACAAGCAAGAAATCCAAAGTGTGTTGGCCTCTTGCAGTTAGGTGCAAAAGCCTGTACAAGTCTCAAAAAAGAAGCTTTTTTATTTGAACGAGCTACCGAGTGATGATGATGACGATGCGTAAACATCGGGGCATATTTAAATCATTCTTGGCTGCACCTTTTCTGAAGCGTTTAGAATCCAAAGCTTGTTTTGCATCTAGCGTTTAGCTTTGAATTTTGTTTTAATGTTATTTTACAATTAATAATTACAACCACATATATGTTTTCAGACACATATATTAAACATAGCTAATGCTAGCTTTACCATTCATTGTGTAATAATATGTTTGCTTTATAATCTTATTTTCTAACGTAGCCCTATATATGTAACTATAGATTAGCACTTGAGAAGCAACATTTTTAAAAAAGAGGATAAATGCTCGTTACCAAACCATGTGTTAATTTAGGACAAAACATTAACGCTCGTAAAAGATACTTTTCAAACACTACTTGAAAACACATTTATCTTTTCTGTCATAACACATTTTAATATTACACCTACATTAAACACATTTATCAATAAAAAAACTAACTTTAATATTAGAAAATATAAGGTAAAGGGATTTTTGGGAAGCATGTGTTTTGAAAAAAAAGTCCAAATTCAAGGGATTTCCTCATATGAGCCTTTTAGTACTTATGCTTACACAAACACATAGCTTTTGCAGACACAATAATCTTATACGCTCCTAAACTATAAGGAGGTGTTTGCAAAAAGCCCCAATTCAAGGTATTTATATTATCAACCTTTTACTATCAGCTTACCAAATACCCCTAAATCTAACCGCAATCTTCTATAATCGTATTAACTAAATTCAGAAAAGCACTTAATATAAAACATGCCAATAAATACATGTCTAGATAATGTAACAAAGCATAGTAACTCCTTAATGTGTGCTTATTTAATTATTTTATAAAAGTGTTTGGTTGTGTAGGAGGTATAATTTGTGCGCTAACGCTTATAAAGTAAACGAAAATATAAACACAGATGTTTGCTAACGTATGAGGTGTATTTTTACGCTAGCACTTAGAAAATAAAACGAAAAGATAAACACAAGGGTTTGGTGACGTAACTGTATGTGTAATTATACAATGACATAAAAGATAAATGTTTATTCAAGTAGCGTTCACAAAAAAGATAAACATGTGTTAGATAGATTACTATGCCTAGCTACATGGCATTTATTTGTTTATTTTTAATATTCTTGTCACTTTTGCTTGTAGAGGGATGTATGGTGAACCTTTTTGAAAGAAAATTCAAAAAAAATGTTTTAATTTTAAAGTATATTTTATTTTTTTGAAAAATAATTAATTTCTTTACTAAAAGAAATTAATTTATTTTTGAAGAAATAAAATTAATTAAAGTTAATGAATCTAAATTTTGTTAGTATTTTCTTTCAAATTTGTTCAAAGATTCATAATAACTAAACATTATTCTACGAAAAAAATAATTATTTTAACTTCTTTATACGATTTTAAGAAATTTTAAAAATTTTAAAAAGTTTTAATTTTTTTGGGAAGAAAATTTTTAGTTATTTTTAACTTTTTTATAAACTTTAGAAGAAAACTTATATATTTTTAAATTTTCCAAACTTTAAATTTTTTAATTTTTATCCTAATATAACATAAAATACTTAAGAATGCTTTTCAAAAATTTGGGATTTTCTAAAAAAATAAATTTTCATTAAAAAATAAATTTTCATTAAAAAATAAATTTTATAAAGGAATCTTTTTTATTTTTATATGTTTTATTATCATTAGAAGTAAACAAGAATTAAACTTTGAAATTTTTTAAAAACATTTACGTTTTTCTTCTAAATATTTTAGAAAGGTCAAATATAACTAAACTTTTCTTTTCAAAAAAATTAAAACTTTTCATAAAGAGATTATATTTAAACTAACTAACTTTTTTTTTGAAAGAATAATGTTTAGTTATTATGAATCTTTAAACAAATTTGAAAGAAAAAAATTAACAAAATCTAGATTTATTAACTTTAATTTTTATAATTTTTTCTGAAAAAACTAATTTTTGTTCGTATAGAAATTAATTATGTTTCAAATAAAAAGTTATTTACTTTAAAATTAAAACATTTTTTGATTTTTTTAAAAAGGATTCACCTTACATATGTGTAGAAGCAAAAGAGACAAGAAAACATTTCTTATAAACCTCGTTAGTATTTAACGAAAAGACGATTTATACCATCCGCCCAGAGGGGTGTATGGTGCGCCTTTCACTAACGTAGGAAAGGGTGGTGTCCAAATATTTAACGAAGGATGTATTTCGATTTTTCGACATAGCATATGGATGATTTTTGCACTTCCCTAAATTGATTACTATACTTAGGTACATGGCATTTATTTGCTTGTTTTTATATGAAGTGTTTTGTGCGTATTACATGAATATGATTACAGAATATTTGGTTTTGCTTTTGGAGCTTTTTAGATTACATATAAGCTTACCCAAACACGCCCTTATGCTATATTTATGAAAACTATCATTAGTTGTTTCATTAATAAATGCGGTTAATGTACTGTAATAATAATTTGTAATATGACAGAAAAGATTAATGTGTCTTAAAGTAGTGTTTGACAAGTAAAACAAATAGATAGGCACGCATTAAGCAGATTACTATGTTTGGTTACATTGTGAAATATATTTATTGGCATGTTTTATATAAAGTGCTTTTCTGAATTTGTTGAATATGTGGTTAGCTTTAGGGGTGATTGGTAAGCTTATAGTAAAAGGTTGATAAGAAAAGTATTCTGAATTGGGGGTTTTTGGAAACACCTCCTTTTAATTTTTGAGAGTATGAGATTATTGTGTCTTCAAAAGCTATGTGTCTGTGTAGGCATATATACTAAAAGGCTAACAAGATGAAATCCCTTGAATTGGGGCTTTTTTGAAAACGCATGCTTCCCAAAATCCCCCTTACGCTATATTTGCTAAAACTAACATTAGCTGTTTTTGATTGATAAATGTGTTTAATATAGTAGTAATATCAAAATGTATAATGACAGAAAATATAAATGTGTCTTCAAGTAGCATTTGAAAACTAGCTTTTACGAGCATTAGTGTTTAGTGTCCTAAGTTAACACTTGGTTTGGTAACGAGTGTTTATCCTCTTTTTTAATAAACGCTGCTTCTCATATGCTAATCTATAATTACATATGCATGGTTACTTTAGAAAACAAAATTATAAAGCAAACATAGTATTACAATAGTAAAGCTAACATTAGCTGTGTTTTATAGATGCGTCTGGAAACATATTTGGGGCTGTAATTATTAATAGTAAAATAACATTAAAACAAGATCCAACGCTAAACGCTAGTTGCAAAACAAGAATTAAATTCTAAACGCTAAAACCTATGTGCTTCATAAAAGGAGAAGCCAATAATGATTTCATTATCCCCTGATGTTTAGGTGTGGTCATCATCATCACTCAGTAGCTCGTTTAAATAAAAAGATTCTTTTTCAAGACTTGTACAGTCTCTTGCATCTCACTACAAGATGCCAACACACTCTAGATTTCTTTCTTATATTTTCCACATTTTTTCAATAGAATGGCATCTTAAATGTCTGTAAAAGGATGGGTTTGTATTTATAGCCACACTTGCATATAGGGCATATAAATATGCCATTTGTTATGGTAAGTAGGCTGGTTGAAAAAGCACCACTAATGGAACTTGGTAACTGGTAAAATGCCGGTTGTATCAGCGGCAAGGTTTGTGGTTCTGTTGATGACGAGGCATCACTAGCTCTCAAAGGGGTTCTCTCAGCCCCATCAGAACTTAGGATCCTTAGAGTGGGTGTACTTGGGGGATTGAGGAGGAGTGGAGGCCATATGGATTGTTTGAAGTTTGAATATGAACGCTATATTTGCTTAAGGGGTATATTTATAGATGAAATAGTTGGGATGCATTAATGTACGGTGAATATGATTACGATAATTAGTTTTAATTTATTTCAGGGTGTTTTGAAAAACTTTTATTAAATAGTTAATAAGATCAATCCCTTGCATTGTGGCTTTCTGATAATGCATAAGCTTGCATCAGCTTACCCAAACACTCGCTTAGGCTATGTTTTGTAAAATAAAAATTGACACAGCTATGAATAGTTGATTGTTTGTTATATAAGACATTAATTAACATATTACGAGTAAAAATGACGATATTTAGCTATAGTTGTTTGTTTTTCTTTAATTGAGAATTTAATATCTTATCTTTTTTCAATTATGTTTGAATGTGTAGTTTTGGTATTTTGTGTACGAATTGGTTAATTCATTTATGCATTTATTGTTAGTACCGGTCATCATTATGTATAATGATCATAGACGAAATGATGTAAATTTAGCAGATGCATTGCTATTGGATGTGTTAGTATAAACTATAAACAAATTACTATGTTCAGGTTACATGCTTAAAAAATGTATTCGTGCACTTGTTATAACTTGAGCATTCATGTATACGTAGTCAATATGATTATAGAATTTTTTAGGGCGTTTAAGGGGGTCTTTGGGTTAGCATATACTCAAATATAATTTTGACTACGTATACATAAATGCTCAAGATCGAAACAATTACATGAATGCAGTTTTTCACCATGTAACCTAAGTATAATGATTTTCTTACAGTCTATACTAACCCATCCATTAGCTAATGCATGTGCTAAATTTATATTATTTCGTCTATGATCATTATACACAATGATGATCGGTACTACCAATAAAGGCATTAACGCATTAACCAATTCGTACACAAAATCACCAAACAAGTATTTCCTTAAACCAATTAGTAAACAATTAAAAAACTTAGATATTAAATCTAAATTAAATAAAAACAAACAACTATTGCTAGCTATCTTCATTTTTACTCTTTATATGTTACCTAATGCTTTATAACAATCATTAGCTATTGTTAGTTGCGCCACTTCTAATTTTACAAAACATAGCCTAAGTGAGTGTTTGGGTAACTTGATACAAGCTTTATGTGTTATCAGAAAGCCACAATACAAGGGATAGATCAATTATCCATTTAATAAAAGCTTTCCCATACACCCCCTAAAAAGTAAAACTAATGGCCGTAATCATATTCCTCATACATTAATGCATCACAACTTTTTTTATCTATAAATATGTCCCTTAGGCAAACATAGGATTCACATTAAAACTTGAAATAATCCATATGGCCTCTACTCCTCATCAATCCCACAAGAACACCCACTCTAAGGAGCCAAGTTCTTTTGGGGCTGAGAGAACCCTTATGAGAGCGAGTGATGCCTCGTCATCAACACAAGAACAAACCTTTCTGCTCATACAACCTGCTATTTGCCAGTTAGCAAGTTCCATTAGATGTGCTTCTTCAACCAACATACTTACCATAACGAAGGGTATATTTATATGCCCTATATGCAAGTGTGACTATTATCACAAGCCCACCTTTTGCGGACATTTAAGATCCCATTCTGGTGAAGAAAGGGGAAATTACAAGGAAGATATCGAAAGTGTGTTGGCCTCTTGTAGTGAGGTACAAAAGACTGTACAAGTCTCAAAAGAGAAGCTTTTTAATTTGAACGAGCTACCAAGTGATGATGACGACTACGCGTAGACATCGGGGCATAATTAAATCATTCTTAGCTGCACCTTTTCTGAAGCGTATAGCTTTTAGCATTTAGAATCTGATGCTTGTTATGCAACAAACGTTTAGCTTTAGATTTTGTTTTAATGTTATTTTACAATTAATAATTACAGCTACATATATGTTTCTAGACGCATCTATAAAACACAGCTAATGCTAGCTTTACCATTCATTGTGTAATACTATGTTTGTTTTATAATTTTATTTTCTAACGTAACCCTATATATGTAACTATAGTTTAGCATTTGAGAAGTAACATTTATAAAAAAGAGGATAAATGCTCGTTACCGAACCATGTGTTAATTTAGGAAAAATATTAACGTTCGTAAAAGCTACTTTTGAAACACTACTTGAAAACACATTTATCTTTTCTGTCATTATACAAATTAATATTCCACCTACATAAACAAATTTATCAATAAAAAACAACTAATTTTAGTTTTAGAAAATATAGCGTAAGGGGGATTTTAGGGAAGCATGTGTTTTCAAAAAAGCCCAAATTCAAGGGATTTCATCATATGAGCCTTTTAGTATACATGCCTACACAAACACATAGCTTTTGCAGACACAATAATCTTATACACTCCTAAACTATAAGGAGGTGTTTCCAAAAAATCCCCAATTCAAGGAATTTATATTATCAACCTTTTACTATTAGCTTACCAAATACCCCTAATCTAACCGTAATCTTCTATAATCATATTAACCGAATTTAGAAAATCACTTTATATAAAACATGCCAATAAATACATGTCTTGACAATGTAACAAAGCATAGTAATCTCCTTAATGCGCGCTTATTTAATTATTTTATGTAAGTGTTTGGTAGTGTAGGAGGTGTAATTTGTGCGCTAGCGCTCATAAAGTAAGCGAAAACATAAACACAGACGTTTGGTAACGTATGAGTTGTATTTTTACACTAGCACTTAGAAAATAACACGAAAATATAAACACAAGTGTTCGGTGATGTAATTGTATGTGTAATTAAGGGTTTAAGGCATATAATAGCCACATACTTTTTGAAATGTATCGATATGATACGTGTACTATTTTTATTATCTATATCATACGTGTACTTTATCCAGTGTATCGATATGGCCACTTTTTAACCTGCAACCGGTAAAACCGGTTACCAATTCACCATTAGACTATATAGGTCAATAGCGACAGTTTTTTCTGTTAGAATTTCGTCACTATTCAATAGCAACAGTTTTTTCCGTTAAAAAATCGCAATTTCATTAAAAAACGTATAGTTTTAAAAAAAAATCATGAAAAAATAATTGTTTACAAAAATCACAATTTCATTAAAAAAATATGTAATTTCTAAAAAATCGTAACTTCATAAAATTAGTATTTTTTAATCCAACATAAGTTTATTTTTCGAATTATTTTTCATAATCTTTTTTCCAGATATTTTTCCGAAATTTTTTTTATATTCTTTCTAACAAAAATTCAATTTTTTTTCCAACATAAGATTTTTTTTCAAAATTGAAATAGTTGTAAAAATTTATGAAAAAAAAAATTCGAAATTTTTTTCATATTCTTGGGGAAAAAAGTTGATTTTTCGTTTTGGACAAAAATATTAAAGAATCATAATTTTTTATAAAAAAATTTTGAAAAAAAAATAATAATAAATTATTGTTTTAAAAAAATCGTAACTTCATAAATTTTTTTTGTAATTTCTAAAAAAATCATAATTTCATAGAAAATAGTTTTTTTAAATAATTTCAGATTTTCCAAAAAAACCTAATATTTTTTCGAATTTTTTATATTTTTTTAGAGTTTTTTTCTTTAACTACATAACATAAGATTATTTTTCGAATCTTTCTTCATAATTTTTTTTCATATTTTTCCAACAAAATATTTTTTTACGAGTTAAAATGGTAGTTGTAAAAATTTATGAATTTTTTTCGTATTTTTTTTGAATTTATACCTTTTTCGGACAAAAACTTCAAAAAAATCATATTTTTTCTTTGAATTTTTTGAATTTTTTTTTCTGATTTTTCAATAAAAATCCCATTTTTTTTCCAACACAAGATTTTTTTCGGTTTATAATAATGGTTAAAAAAATAATGAAAAAAAGTTATTTGTTGGAAAAAATTGAATTTTTATTTTGGAAAAGAACTTTTCAAAAAAAAAAAACAAAAAAAGAACAATTTAAAAAGTTAAAAGAAATAAAATCAAACACCGTTAGTATAAAGGACTAACAGTGCAAATGTTTGATGCGAACGCTCGTTAATCATTTGCCATGTAAGCAAAGTTGCAGGTTAAACACGTAGAAAAGTGGGGACATGTACCATATTAGCCGGTTTGCTAAAGTACACGTATCATATAGATAATAAAAATAGTACACGTACCATATCAATACATTTTAAAAAGTATGTGGCTATTTTATGCCTTAAACCCGTGTAATTAACAATGACATAAAAGATAAATGTTTATTCAAGTAGTGTTCACAAAAAGATAAACATGTCTTAGATAGATTACTATGCTTAGGTACATGGCATTTATTTGCTTGTTTTTTTTATTCTTGTAACTTTTGCTTGTATAAGGATGTATGGTGAACCTTTTTAAAATAAATTCAAAAAATGTTTTAATTTTAAAGTAAATTTTTTTTTGAAATATAACTAATTTCTTTATGAATAGAAATTAATTTCTTACCGAAAATAAAATTTACTAAAGTTAATGAATCTAAATTTTGTTAGTATTTTCTTTCAAATTTGTTCAAAGATTCATAATAACTAAACATTATTCTACGAAACAAATAATTTTTTAACTCCTTTAAGAGATTTTAAGAAATTTTAAAAATCTTAAAGATTTTTAATTTCTTTTGGAAAAAAAATTTAGTTATTTTTATCTTTTTTATAATCTTTAGAAGAAAACTTAAATATTTTAAAAATTTCCAAACTTTAAATTTTTTACTTTTTATCATAATATAATATAAAAATACTTAAAAATGCTTTTCAAAAATTTAGGATTTTTTAATTTTTTCGAAGAAAAGTTATATATTTTTAAAAATAATAAACTTTTTATTTAAAAAAAATAAATTTTGTAAAGGATTTTTTTTAATTTTTATATGTTTTATTATGATAAAAAGTAAACAAGAATTAAGTTTGAAATTTAGGGATGAGTAAAAGAACCAAAGAACCGGACTAGAACCGAGAATTGGACCGGAACCACAAAGAACCGAACTGGAACCAGAACCGTTGGATCTAGTTCCAGTTCTTGTTTTTGAGATTTTTTGGTTCTTGGTTCATTTCGGTTCGGTTCCACCGGTTCTCGGTTCCGGAACCAAAGACCCGATAATTATAAAAATATTATAACTTTTTTATATACCATAGACAAAAGCTAATATCATAAGTAATATAAAAACACAACTAACCTACTCTCAAAAAAGCCAAACCGAACATCTTAAACTCTAATTTTAATTCGTTGAAACACAAACAACTATCATTATCAAATCAATACTACTAAGTTTTATGTTGGTTTTTTATTTACATTCAATGTATGTCTTCTCAATAATTAATGAAATATGTATGTCTTGTTAGTACATAATTACTAATCACTAGATTTTTATAATATAAAAATTGTTTTTTATGTTATAATTGTTGATATGGAACGTTTAATAAGTTTGAATAATTTGTGAGTTCTTTATTTTACTTTGTAACAAAAAAGTTTATATAATATGACTAGCCATGCCAAATACATTCATTCTGTAAACATAATGTTAAATGATTAGTAATCTATATCTTTATTTTTATTTGCTTTTAAGGTGATACAAATTCAACCTTATTTTTATTTGCTTTTTAAGGTGATACAAATTCAACCGATATTGAGCCAGATAACTTTGATTCAAATTTTGGTAAAAGAAAAGTAGTGAACTTGTGAAACTATATGATGTTAATTTATTTGAGCCTATACTTAGTTGTTAAATATTATTGCTTTTAACGTAAATGGTTATAAATACTTAAAATAAAATATTTTTTGTTGACTTAATTCATTAGTGAATGAGTTTTTCTTCTTCTTCCGGAAAATTGGTTCCTATAAGGGTAGAACCAAAGAACCAGAACTGGAACCAAAAAATATATTTGGTTCGGTTCTCGGTTCCTATTTTTCTCAAAATTTCGGTTCTCAGTTCCACTGGTTCCGGTTCCGGTTCCACCGGATCTAGATCCACGCTCATCCCGATTGGAAATTTTTAAAAATATTTAATTTTTTCTTCTATAGTTTACAGAAAAGTTAAAAATAACTAAACTTTTTCTTTCAATAAGAATAAAAACTTTTCGTAAAAAAATTATATTTAAACTAACTAACTTTTTTTGAAAGAATAATGTTTTGTTATTATGAATCTTTAAACAAATTTGAAAGAAAAAACTAACAAAATCTAGATTTATTAACTTTAATATTTTTTAATTTTTCAGAGAAAAATTAATTACTTTTCGTAAAGAAATTAATTATTTTTCAAATAAAAAGTTATTTACATTAAAATTAAAACATTTTTGAATTTTTTTAAAAGGATTCACCATACATCTGTGTAGAAGCAAAAGAGACAAGAAAATATTTTCTTTAAAATTAAAACATTTTTGAAAATATTTTGCACCATTCGTTCAAAGGGATGTTTGGTGCACCTTTCACTAACGGAGGAAAGGCCGATGTCCAAATATTTAACAAAGGATGCATTTCCCTCAATAAATTACTATACTTAGGTACATGGCCTTTATTTGCTTGTTTTTTTATATGAAGTGTTTTGCGCGTATTACATGAATATGATTACATAATATTTGAGTTAACTTTTGGGGATTTTTAGAATACAGAAATGCTTACCCAATATAACACCCCCAACAAATGCTATGCCCAGCGGAACTACAACATTTGGGTTCTACTTAGTTATCATCACACATAAGCTATATTAAACGACTCAAAGAGACGTAAAAGTTTAAACATAAATTTAAAGATTATTAAAATCATACAAGTCTACAGTTTTCCAAATCCCAAGATAATACTAAACAGAGTTTGCGTTAGGTCCCCACTGAATCTCAACCCAAAAGTACATTTTTGATCACATGACAGAATAATAAAAGAGTTTTAAGTTAAATAAGGGTGGAAAAACAAGTAGACCGCCAAGCCACAACAACTTCCATCCTCGCATGCTCCGCTGCTATCAACCTTGGTTACCTGGAACACATGCTTAAAACTGTCAACACAAAGATTGAGCGAATCTATAGGTTTATCAAATCATAAGTTGAACATAAGTACTAAAAACCAATCATGATCATTCAATAGCATTGTCGCGCAAACAATCTATTATTCAAGGATATGAAAATTGTGTTTAAGCTCATGACACTAATCCGTTAACTCAATCACCCGCGTAATAATTACCGGCGTGATTCAGATGAAACCAGTGCCCCTACTAAAGGCATTAGTTGCAATTATACCTTATCTCTTATCACAAATTATCCGTCCGCAGGGGGTATCAACGTACTAGCCCTCGTCTCGGATAGGGTAGTCAACCCCATAGTACTATCACTTTGTATAAGCGGCTATTTCCCCCTTCGCAAGGGCAAGACAATAGTTAATAGTTCATGAAATTAGGGCCTTTTGCAACTAGGTACTCAACACAATTTCAAGGCAACATTCGGGTCCAACAATCATTCATGACTTATGTTCATTTTCATTTAAATAGCATGTAGCCCCCTCGCGGGTAAAAACATTTGAAATAAGTAAAGAGCGAGGCTATAGACTCACCTGGCGTTGTAGTAGTGGTTCTAGTGAAGACGTAACGAGAAATGTCACCGACGACGTGGATGCCCGGGAAAATCAAACACTTGACCTAGAAGTCAAAGTACGAAAACCAAATAAACACACCACGTACATATTTGTACTAAACACACACAAATCGAAACACTTAATGCTTATGAAAACTCACGCCAAAACCAAACAAGTAGTTGTTACTAGACTTATACCATTTATCCACGTAATTAAAGTTGATTTCCATTTTATAAATTTGCTGGTACTTATCAAAAGTACGGGCTGTTTTCTACGACTTAAGCACTTGTATAAAATTCAAGAAAATTCACAAAAATACCTCATGACCTGTATAAAACCCATATTTATTCCCATGAAAATTTTTCACTTCTATGACTCGTTACACATCACATTTCTAAACATACACTTTTAGGACTGATTTTGCACGTTGACCATGTTGGACTTGTTTGGCCCATTTAAAATACACCATCGACCAATCCAACACCTAAGTCTAAAAATAGACTCACAAATGCAGGTTTGAAACCAAAAATCAACTTTCAATCATTTACCAAACTCTATCTATGGTCCCCGGGATTTGACCCAAAACCAAACACAAATTCGGATTGTGTTGATTCTCATCTCCTGGTACACGAACTTTCAAAATATCATAACTTTTGACTCGTTTGGAGTCGTAAGCTCTACCTTATACCAAAACGAAGCTAAAACAAAGATCTACAACTACATTCTATGTTTATGACCTGTTTACAAAGTTAAACCCACGAAAAACACCCCTAAAGTTTCTGATCTAAAATACCCTTTACAAAACCATTTCAAAACTTGTTATCAATCCATTCTAACGACACCTAGCCCTAACTTAACCACCCATGACCATTCCCAAACACCTTAATCAGTCCCTAACACCTAGGATATCAAATCCACTCAAAAACCCATTTACCAAATCAAGCATGCAACATGTTTAACTCATTCAAAAACACCAAAATCAACATTATAAACACAACCCATGACACATTTCATCAAACACCATGAACACCCAAAAAACCCCAAAAATTCGTGGGTTTTGGGGCTGTATAAAACCAAAATCATAAATACCCATCTTGTTTTATGGGTTAATTATCATTACCCACTCACTAATTAAACAAATTAATGATTTAATTACATCAAAACATATTTTTGAAAAACCTTTGATTCTTGAAAAATTTATGTTAATGCATGTTGGATTAAAGGGTGTAAGAACACCTACAATGATTAATTAGGATGTGGTCTAAGCTTGGATTTAATCAAAACAAGTTGGAAAAATTTTGGTGGTGGTGGAGTGGTGGAAGCCGACGGCTAAGAGAGGGTGGGGAGGAAGGAGTGAAATTTTTAAAATGAATTTTGTTGTGTGTGCGTTAATTCTCTTCCTTTTGTAAAGATGGAGGGACTAAAATTGAAAAGTTAACTATCTTTTGGCCTCATAATTAAACGACACAACTTAGTAGCGGGAATTGACTAGTAGTTGGTTTTGAAAATTTACGGGATGTCGGGATTTGTAAAAATTACTTTCCAAAGGTTATAACGCACACAAAACGAATATACACATGGTTCCGACTCGACTTAACACGTAATAAAAATAAAATCTCAAAAAGCTCAAATATCGATCAATCGATAATAAAGGTAAATTTTGGGCATCCGTCGGTATTGTAGTCGTCATCGGTTCTTCTTAATTCGTCAAACGTTAAATTACGACCGTAAACGTTGGTTTCAACTTAAACCGTCAAATAAATCCACGATAAAAATTCTTAAAAATTTCAAAAATATACGTAAAATAGGATTAAATAAATGACGTTGGGCTCGGGATATCACATCCACAAGTGAGCCGCAACTGAGAGATGCTCATACTGAACAGCTCTTGAGACAATAACTTAGCATCATACGACACATTCAAGGGTCTTACATCCTCCCCTCCTTAAGGGAGCGACGTCCCGGCGCTCTGTGGTTCTTATACTCGCATTTCGTACTACTAGAAAGATGAGGGTACTTCTTACTAAAGAGGTATTCACATTCCAATGTGGATTTCGGTTCACGTCTCGGGTTCCATCACACCTTCACAATGAGTGTTATACCTTGCTTAAATCTCTTAACATCTCGATCCATGATCTCCACTTCAATTTCCCAATTTCTTCCTACGGTTATCAACACATCTCTTCTCACAGCTTCTCGCGGTCAACAAGTGATTCTTAGTCTACACCATCTCTTCTGTAGCCTCTCGAATCATTCCAAGTCCATTCAACTGACTTTTCCTTACTTCATTCTATCCAACTGGCGATCTACATTTTCATCAACATAATTCTTCAAATGCTAAAGCCTCAATGCTAACACGGTAAAGGTCGTTGTACAAAGGTACTACCAACGGCAAGTATCGATCTCAACAACTATCAAAATCAATCACACACGTTCGGAGCATGTCTTCCAACTTTCGAATCGTCCTTTCACTTGGTTCATCATCTCATAAAAACTACTCACAAAATAAAATCGCACTGGTCACACATAACCCCATCGAAAACGTTCAGAATATACAAGACGAAGTACTTATTACTAGTCGTACAAAATCACCTTGTCGCAATATTAGGTACATGCAAACCTATTTCCTCAAAAACGAATTCATCGATACAATAATCATTCGACGTATACATAACTCTCTCGAAAACATCACAAACCAATAAAAAAATAAAAGTTATTATGAAGCACATAAAGCCGTATCACGACATGTTTGCGAAATAGCCAAACCATGCCAAGTAAATAAGTTCAACCAAGTTAACTCATGCTTGCTAATCAGCCAAGCCATGATAAAATAAGAAATGTTGACATATTTCTCGGATGAGTCTAGTCAAAAGAAAATTGCAAGTTAAAGAAGGTTTACGAGCTTGCCAGCTATGGATGCATATCCAAAAAAAAAAAAATACATACATATGTCATCGCAGGGCGCTCACCCATGGATTCATACACAAAATATATTACAAGAACACCATCTCACTCTCGTCCAAACCGTGTTCAAAATCTCAATAAGCATCATCGTTCACAGTATATAAAAAAATTATACATATATATTTCATGGCACGTGTTCTCCATGATCGGACGTCATTGGACAATGTCGTCTCAAGTTCTCACAACCTTCGATCACTCGACTAGATCACATACAACATAAACACATAAAAGACAGGGGTTCACCATAAAAACTTTGACTATGTTTATCCATCGTTTAACCATCGATAATCAAGGATGGTTGAGTCAAGCAAAGAGGATTCCTCACTTAAATAAACGAAGACGACAATGGAATTGTCTTCCAACTACCGATGCACAGTTGGTAAACTTCAACAGTTTATCGCGTGTCATAAAACATATCAAAAGAACGAGAAAAGAAAATAAATAAGGTACGATGCGTTTGATGTAGGAGAAGTCTTCGTCATTCCCCTCAGAGTCACTTGAACTCTGATTTCCTCTACTTTGACAGTCTTCTATTCTTGTTTAAAATTCCTTCTCAGTGTCGGTACGAGTCCCTTTGGTATTTCATCAACACCCTAACGATTCTGGTAAATTTCACACGTTACACACAACACATTTCCAAAATTACTCGGTCACAGTGACTTACTAAGTCAACGCCAAACAAAAAGAAAAGATTTCAAGGAATACAAGAATATTCAAAATTTTCTTCAGGAATCAAAGAGAATACAATTACTTGCAAAAGGATCCACCGTTTTTTTTAAAAACGGTCTCATCCAAACATTTATCAAAACACTACAAGTTTCAAGATGACCAATTTGTTTGACACGATTGTGCCCTTCCTAAACTATGCATAATTAGCTAGATCATGCATACTTAAGGATCAAGCAATAACAACCAACAAAACAAGACTCTTCCTGGGTTATGCATAGTTAGCTAAGCTGTGCATAATTGAGGATCGAGTGACGACACAAACATTATTATTACACACCAAATATGACTATGAAAGTTTTCGACCTATACTTCCAAAATAATTTAATTATTTGAAATGAAATTTGAAATGGGAAAATATTGTTACTATCGTTTTAAGAAACACATCAAACATTTTTCGTCCACTTTGGAAACATACTTTTGCTTGGCCTTTTTATGAGAAAATAAATAAATAAATAAATAAATAAATCGACACCATTCGCATTTGGTTGAACGAACCATTTGACACACTCATACATATTTTCAAAATAAACTACTCACAAAATAACGGTAAGGTGGTTCATGATTAAATATCATTGCAAGCACAACAAGTAATAAAATCAAAAATCAATGAGATCGAACGAGGTAAATGAGCAATATAGTTGCCAGCTAAAATTAACTACATCAGAAACAAAAATACTTCAAATATATGACAAAAGTCTCGGGATAACAACAGCGATCTAAGAATACATGGAGTAAAAATTGAATATCAACACAAGCGTCAAAAATAAAACAACGCTCATACTTCCCATCGTCTCGAGTTGCACACACATTCCACCAAGGGTATACGGAGAGAGGAGAATAATCACTTGGTCGAATAGAAACAATTTCACCAGGAAGACCGAGTTCTTTCACCTCTACAATTCGGTAAAGCGGCTTCGCCTCCTCGCTTTTGTTCAATATAAATAAATAGCCAATTTAATGAAGATTTATAGCATCATTCAGGTAAATACAGAATTTTAGGTTCCATTAACCGAAAGAAGAAAAGTTACGGCGTCCATTAACAGGACAAAAATACATCGGGTGACATACCCATATTTTCAAGTAATAGCGAAGTAGTATTTTAAAAATAAATAACGGTTTCATACCATAGACAATATTAAAATAAACAATTACATGACTACTCAAGCTCAGATATAGACTCACAAAGTCGAAGAAGAGATGTCGTACGATCGAACCATCGTGACTCAAAACATTATATATACATCTTTATTAAATAATATACAAGTAGGCGTGTGTTGTATAATCCAGTTGCGTATAATAATTAGTGTTACCTTGTACATTGTAAAACCGAACATTTACACATTTTTAATTTGTGTTACACCATTAAAGAATTTATACCTTTCATTTTCAAATCTTTACAACGTTTTCATTTCTGGAAAAATTTCAATCTCTCGGAAATTATTAACATTAGTAGATGCGGTGACTCGGTTATCATAATTGACAAATCATTAGGTTTGGAAATCTCCATACTTGTGTCAAAATCTCGTTAATGTTCATATCTTAAGTACCAAAACGTATACAGTAAGAATTTTCCAAGTTTTACGTTTTTATTATTACGACTTATATTATCACATATATACACATATCCAACATGACTCAAACTAGTCCAATTAACTCTTAAAATCAACTTTTGACTTTTTATTATACATAAGTCTTCCTTAAAACTGGTTTGTTAAATCACATTCGTGCACTTCGACTCAAATGATAAAGAGGTTTCACGTAGTTTTATCTCAGATAATTTACTGATTTTAGTCGATACTTGAATCTCGATGATAATAATAAAATAATAAATAATTAAGATGCTTATTTCAATAATTCAAAGATATATAAAATTCAACTTTTAATCATTAGCCCATTATCAAGTGATTTTAAATTAACACATCTCGCAGCGGAATAAAACAAAAGATTTTTCAAACGATTTTAAACAAGCATCATCGAATTATGCATAGTGATTCTCTATAACGACAATTAAATAAACAAATGATTTCCAATGACGTTCCATCAATGTTTAAAAATTTATTTCAAGCATTATAACTTCTTACTTAAGGTGTATATTCCGATTTTTATCCCAGTTTATTCGCTATAACAAGTAACGTGTTCTAGTTTATACCAATGCATACATAACATAACCTTACGTTTAAAATAAAACAAATTTTACAAAGTTTTTATCTCCAAAATACATGACCAATTCTTCTACTCATGTTTTATATTACAATATACGCCAAAAGTTTGCTACATTGACCCGGAAATTAATTCATACTAAATCCAAGTTACATATACTCAACAGTCATATCGTAAATTTTATTATAAACTCCTTTTTCAAATTATATTAAATAAATTCTTAACAAATCCATCACTAGCTTCTAGTATCAAATTATTAATATATAAAATCAAGGATTTTACGAGTAGTATAAATTACTTATTATGATATACCAACCAAGGTTGAAGGAAAAACAATTTCACTTTGTCACTTTACTCTCTATAAGAGTTTTACTTTTTACAAGACACATCATAAGTCATTTTTGTCCAAAAGTTTCATTCACCATTTATTTAATATGTAAAACACTTTATGTTTAAATCATTCAATCAACAAAATTCGATACTTACTTAACTCGCACAAATGGCGGACCTCGTCATGTAAAATATTAACTTCAAAATAATGAAACAACAAAACAAAATGAAATAAATGGAACGAGAATACGTATGTCAACTAAATGTTGTTATCGGCCTCGGATGAGTCTCGAAATCGTACTCCACAAAATTAACACAAAAACCAACCAAATTCCAAGTTATCGCGATTGATCACAACGCTAGTCTATTTTAAAACACATCTTAAAATTCAAGTAGAATAGTAAACAATGATTAAATGGCGACACGCCTCAACCACGTTTTATAAAATACACATGTGATTCGTCGCTACGATGTACGCATTGTTGATTATACTTCGTCTATATAATAGTTACACCAACCAATATATCAAACCCATAAGGAATAAAGGAAATAAAGTAATACGTAAGTAAATTACGTTTCAAAAGAAAATGTCCAAAATGACACATCACGGTGCGATAACGACAATCGAGATCAATCTAGTCAATATACAATATGTTACGAAGCGTTACTTACGTATCTAGAGTATCAAACGAGGTTCATATTCGATTATCCGAACAACAAATTAATTATCAAGATTGATAATTTGCGGTGAGGCCGAATTCTTAACAAAACCGCATTATAACATGTACGGTAATCACTCAAGGACCATTGCTTCACGTGCAATGCCTTTAAATACCATAGTATATACATACTTATACATACAACCATTCCTACATACACGTAGGATTACAACGCGGTGTTGCCATGTAATGCAATGTAGCCCGTTATGCCAATTACATGCAACATATACGATAATCTTTACAGGAATTTGCAAATTACGATGATAAGTACTCAACGTACAAAATAATATATCTCAATATATATCAAAGTATTTACTTACTAAATACTAGGGAATTCATATCAATTTTGAGGGATACATCTAAAATATAAAGCAATGCTAAAGAATTCTTACCGGAGCCATGTAGGATAGTTGTGTGCTTGGACAATTTCTTACGACACCAAAAGTTACAGTTTAGGATTTTTCAAAATGACCTAGTTCTCTATAACTCATGGCTCTGATTACCAATCTATAACACCCCCAACAAATGCTATGCGCAGCGGAACTACAACACTTGGGTGCTACTTAGTTATCATCACACATAAGCTATATTAAACGACTCAAAGAGACGTAAAAGTTTAAACATAAATTTAAACATTATTAAAATCATACAAGTCTACAGTTTTCCAAATCCCAACATAATACTAAACAGAGTTTGCGTTAGGTCCCCATTGAATCGCAACCCAAAAGTACATTTTTGCTCACATGACAGAATAATAAAAGAGTTTTCAGTTAAATAAGGGTGGAAAAACAAGTAGACCACCAAGCCACAACAACTTCCATCCTCGCATGCTCCTCTGCTATCAACCTTGGTTACCTGAAACACATGCTTAAAACTATCAACACAAAGGTTGAGAGAATCTATAGGTTTATCAAATCATAAGTTGAACATAAGTACTAAAAACCAATCATGATCATTCAATAGCATTGTCGCGCAAACAATCTATTATTCAAGGATATGACAATTGTGTTTAAGCTCATGACACTAATCCGTTAACTCAATCACCCGCGTAATAATTACCGGCTTGATTCAGATGAAACCAGTGCCCCTACTAAAGGCATTAGTTGCAATTATACCTTATCTCTTATCACAAATTATCCGTCCGCAGGGGGTATCAACGTACTAGCCCTCGTCTCGGATATGGTAGTCAACCCCATAGTACTATCACTTTGTATAAGCGGCTATTTCCCCCTTCGCAAGGGCAAGACAATAGTTAATAGTTCATGAAATTAGGGCCTTTTGCAACTAGGTACTCAACACAATTTCAAGGCAACATTCGGGTCCAACAATCATTCATGACTTATGTTCATTTTCATTTAAATAGCATGTATCCCCCTCGCGGGAAAAAAACATTTGAAATAAGTAAAGAGCGAGGCTATAGACTCACCTGGCGTAGTAGTAGTGGTTCTAGTGAAGACGTAACGAGAAATGTCACCGACGACGTGGATGCCCGGGAAAATCAAACACTTGACCTAGAAGTCAAAGTACAAAAACCAAATCAACAAACCACGTACATATTTGTACTAAACACACACAAATCGAAACACTTAATGCTTATGAAAACTCACGCCAAAACCAAACAAGTAGTTGTTACTAGACTTATACCATTTATCCACGTAATTAAAGTTGATTTCCATTTTATAAATTTGCCGGTACTTATCAAAAGTACGGGCTGTTTTCTATGACTTAAGCACTTGTATAAAATTCAAGAAAATTCACAAAAATACCTCATGACCTGTATAAAACCCATATTTATTCCCATGAAAAGTTTTCACATCTATGACTCGTTAAACATCACATTTCTAAACATACACTTTTAGGACTGATTTTGCACGTTGACCATGTTGGACTTGTTTGACCCATTTAAAATACACCATCGACCAATCCAACACCTAATTCTAAAAATAGACTCACAAATGCAGGTTTGAAACCAAAAATCAACTTTCAATCATTTACCAAACTCTATCTATGGTCCCCGGGATTTGACCCAAAACCAAACACAAATTCGGATTGTGTTGATTCTCATCTCCCGGTACACGAACTTTCAAAATATCATAACTTTTGACTCGTTTGGAGTCGTAAGCTCTACCTTATACCAAAACGAAGCTAAAACAAAGCTCTACAACTACATCCTATGTTTATGACTTGTTTACAAAGTTAAACCCACGAAAAACACCCCTAAAGTTTCTGATCTAAAATACCCTTTACAAAACCATTTCAAAACTTGTTTTCAATCCATTCTAACGACACCTAGCCCTAACTTAACCACCCATGACCATTCCCAAACACCTTAATCAGTCCCTAACACCTAGGATATCAAATCCACTCAAAAACCCATTTACCAAATCAAGCATGCAACATGTTTAACTCATTCAAAAATACCAAAATCAACATTATAAACACAACCTATGACACATTTCATCAAACACCATGAACACCCAAAAACACCCAAAAATTCGTGGGTTTTGGGGCTGTATAAAACCAAAATCATAAATCCCCATCTTGTTTTATGGGTTAATTATCATTACCCACTCACTAATTAAACAAATTAATGATTTAATTACATCAAAACATGTTTTTGAAAAACCTTTGATTCTTGGAAAATTTATGTTAATGCATGTTGGATTAAAGGGTGTAATAACACTTACAATGATTAATTAGGATGTGGTCTAAGCTTGGATTTAATCAAAAAAAGTTGGAAAAATTTTTGTGGTGGTGGAGTGGTGGAAGCCGACGGCTAAGATAGGGTGGGGAGGAAGGAGTGAAATTCTTAAAATGAATTTTGTTGTGTGTGTGTTAATTTTCTTCCTTTTGTAAAGATGGAGGGACTAAAATTGACAACTTAACTATCTTTTGGCCTCATAATTAAACGACACAACTTAGTAGCGGGAATTGACTAGTAGTTGGTTTTGAAAATTTACGGGATGTCGGGATTTGTAAAAATTACTTTCCAAAGGTTATAACGCACACAAAACGAATATACACATGGTTCCGACTCGACTTAACACGTAATAAAAATAAAATCTCAAAAAACTCAAATATCGATCAATCGATAATAAAGGTAAATTTTGGGCATCCGTCGGTATTGTAGTCGTCATCGGTTCTTCTTAATTCTTCAAACGTTAAATTACGACCGTAAACGTTGGTTTCAACTTAAACCGTCAAATAAATCCACGATAAAAATTCTTAAAAATTTCAAAAATATACGTAAAATAGGATTAAATAAATGACGTTGGGCTCGGGATATCACATCCACAAGTGAGCCGCAACTTAAGAGAGATGCTCATACTGAACAGCTCTTGAGACAATAACTGTAAAACCCAGTACATTCGTATCTCTAATTCGAGGACGAATTATTTTTTTAGAGAGGAAGAGTTGTAAAACCCCAAAAAAAAATTATATTTTGTTTCACCAATTTGTTTTATATAATCTAAAGATAATATTATTTAACGAGATCACTAGATCAAAAATTTTATTTGCCGCTATTTGATAAACTTTCAATGTAGTATACCTTTGGATTTGAAAATTTAAATGCTTGTTGACATAATGATCATCTACATCTTTAGTTGTGAGACAAAATTCTTTAAGGAAATAATGATGTGATAATTGGTACTTTTTTAGGACTTTATATAAAAATAAAATGTGCATGTACATCAATTAACTTTTACATTATATGAATATATGGAGGCAATAGTAGGAATACAGAGCTAGTCAATCGGGAATTGTCAAATGCCAATCACGCAAAAATCTCGGACCGTCATTAACGTCTAATATATCTCCACATTATCTTCATCATTTAAAACATACAATCACCAAATAAGCTAGAAACGCGTTCTTGTTAATGTCGATCAAAGCAAATATTATTGAATCCAAATTGGTGGGTCTAGAACGCTATTTTATATCCTTAAAATCACACTTGATCATGCACATAAAATATCAACGCCAAGAGTAGTTTCTTAGCATGTCTTTATGTTAGAACAAAGTTCTTATCTTATCATGTTTTTGCTCATATGTTGGGACATTGGATGATTTGGATTCAATACCTTGTTCGAGTTACAAATCTGCTAATGTTAAGGTCGACTGTGTCACGTTTCGTTTGGGCTTCGATTTGCTGAAGGGTTAATGTTTCGTGATGGGTATTACACCTAGCTGTTTCATGTAAGTCTAGGTTATGGGTTCGATCGTACCTTGTTTATTCTCAGCGTCCTTTCTCTTGCGTCAGCTTTGAGGTAAAATCTTGAACCACCTGTTAATAGATGTTCAACATGTATACATATAAAATTAAAAGAGACAGTTTACTTGAACATTAGCATGACTTTGATTAGATAGAAATAACAAGATTCAAATATGCTCCCTAACATAGGAACCTAAATCACAATAGCAATACCATTTAATAAAGAATTTCATTGGTTTTTAAATGAGGTTAATCATAGGAAGATAAAAGAAATCATGATTGCATATCTGTATGCGAATCGGGAACGAAGACATGGTATATTCGTGTGATTATTTAAGATTTTAAGATTTTTACCCCTAAACTATCTTAAACATTGTCAAATAATCCTATGTTATTTTACAATGACACTTTATCCCCTGAAATCGTTAAATGTGTACAATTTATGTCCCAATTTGTAAAGCTAAATTGGTTTTTGGTCACTAATTTATAAGCATATATAAAATAAGTTAAGTCATCTACATAAATTAAGACGAGCTAATTAGCTATTTACAGAAACCTGCTGTTTTTGAAAAGTTACTAATTATGAAAATACCAAGAATAATAACACGAGAATCATGAAATACATTAAACTAAGAACTGATAAGAATCAGTAACAGTAAACAATAATCAGACAACTTATTATGCGTCCGTTATTTATGTAGTATCCGCGAAGTCAGAGTAGATCTTCCAGCTTTCGTTCATACTTCATTACTGGACACGAGGTACGGATTTACAGTCCTTCAGTATGGACTTTCCTTTTCTAAGCATGATTAGGATTCCCCGTCTGCAGCCAAATGTTTTCCCCAATATATGTTTAAGATTATCAGTAATCATGTTAATAACTAAATAAATTGTCTGAGCATTATATACAAGCATGACCAGTTTATGTACTAGTTACGGAGGTAGCGTAACCATGGCACTAGAGGCACCAGTGTCGTGACTCACATGCATGAGAGTGATATCCTGCATCGTCCCACTCATGTTCAGTTTGGCCGTTTTATATGTATGTTTAGTGGGGCGTATGGATGCATCCTAGGCTACAGTATACAGTTTAGCAGGTGAATGTGGTGTGTGCTCTACATCCTTCACATTGGAGCTGATCCCTCCACCCAGCACAGTTATTTAGAGGTCACCCCTCTATAGCATGACGAGGTCACCCCTCCAGTTATTCATGCAACGTTGTTACAACACATGACCTATATAAGCTCTGGCAATTAAATTATAGAAAATGCATTTTTCAGATTTAACAGATAACAGTTCAGCTTTATTAATTATAAATCAGGCTTTACAGATTTATACACAGATTTCCGCTGCAACTTTACTTATCAGTCTTACAGCTCCAGTATTTTAACATCTGTTTTATTTTAGTAATTCCCTATCATGCTTTATATCCGTTCACTGAGCGTTATGCTCAGCCGTAGTTCCTTTCATGTTCTAATGGCAGGTACATCAGGATGCTTTTAGGATTCTAAGAGCATGTGCATTTGGATGGGTGCTATCCAGACTTCTTACTTTATGCATTCTTGTATTATTCTGCTTAATTGGACATTGTTTGGTCCTTTTATTCAGTATTTTATTTTTCATGTTTTGGGCTTATGTTTGGATTGCCGATGTTTGATTCCGGTATTTCCTTTATGGTCAGTTAATGTTTTAGGACATTTACCTTATGCTTTGATGACACGCCATAAATACACGTAACGGTCCACTTATCCAAGTGAGGTGTTACAATTATGGTATCATAGTGCAAGGTTCGTCCTGTAGGCTCTAAAACTTGACCTGTGACTAGTGGGTAGTCACCAGGAACTTCCCAGATCTTGGCGTTGTTATCTTTCATGTTTCTCATGGATTATTCAGTCAGTTTTCTTCATTTATCAGTCAGTTTTCTTAAAGTTTTGACTAAGTAAAAGGTTGGTACATAACTAGCCATATTTAGTCGCATGTGCTTTTTAGCGAATTTTTGTTTTGGTGAGCTGATCATAGGCGTTCACCCTTGCCCGTTCAGATTTTGTATTGGTAAACCTACCGTAGGCGTTTACCCTTACTCATGACAGATTCATGTTTTCAGTCAATTATTTCTTGGTGAACCAGCCATAAACGTTCACCATTTCTCAAGTCAAATTACATGCTTTTCAGTCAAATGATGTCTTGTTCACCTTTGTCATATCAGGACATTTCATAAATTTGGACAAGTATGGATTTAACTACAGCCATCCATATTTAGTCCGAGATTATAAATTTCTATACATGACAGTTCTCAGAAAATTTTGACCAGTATGGGTCGAGCCAGAATAGCCCATCCTTAGTCTCATGTTTTCTTCTTTGAATTACGTGGATTGAACCATAGCCATCCACATCAGTTGATATTACACCTCAGTTGATTTAACTTTTTGTGTTCCTTGTAACAGTCAAATTTTCAAACCCTCACGTTGATGTCATCTACATGATGATTCAGTTTCATGTCTCCTTACGAGGATTATGTTTTCGGCGAAGTAATGATGTTTTCATGTTAAGATACACAAGAACTTCTGAAAAACCCGTTTTCATGATAAATCATGATTGATCATGCTTCATGCGGACCACTGTTGGGACTTTGATTATATCATACTTTTCAGCCTTGAAACAACCAACAGTAAGTCGACGCAGGAATTGTCAGCCTATCATGTTACTAATTTCAGATCAGTTTACTACCGTTTAAATCAAATTATTTTCTTGATCAGGTCAGACAAACGACACCAGTATCGATCATCCCATGAAATTTCCATCAGTGCCATGTACAGTATTCCATATGTACCCCATGTACAGTGTCTCAGTTATACTCCATATACAGTACTTCATGTGTACTCCACGTACAGTGTCTCAGATATGCACCATGTGCAGTATTCATTTTATATTGCATGTACAGTAGTCCAGGTGTACTCTAGGTACCCTACCCCATCGATATTGTTGATTGTTCCTTAATCATCGCGGGCGTTTCCACTTGTCGATATTCTACCAGGTGCTGATGCTGCTCGTGAGTTGAAGATTTTATCAGATACTGATGCTGCTAACACTTTAAAGACCACACCAATGCTGATGTTGCTGATGCTGATGCTTTGGAGATTTCCCAAGATGCTGCTTCTGTTCATACTATGAAGACTCTGCAGAACAAGGACGAAAACTATAAATTTGAAATTTCTGACTAGAATAAATTTCAACCATCAGACACTACCATTCACTCCATACTTTTACCTTCTCAGTTAGATGTCACACTTCACTCAGCCAACCGTTCCTTCAGAAGAGTGGGAACTGGAACTCCGCCGGCCACTCAGCAGAATATTTACATGAATCATGGTCATGATAATGACCGTCATAAAGTGACAGACAAAGCAGTAGCGACAACCACCGTGCTTATAATTAATCAGTCAGTAACCATCGGAACTCCGGAACGGACGTGACCAGAAATACAAGAGGTCAGTAGTCTAACCGGTCCGCCAATCCTAGCAGTTACCAAAATTTTCAGCCTCATTCAGATTTATCTACTAAAACACATGTCAAGAAATCAGTCATGACATAAGTCTCGGGTATCATTTCGGAAGACCTTTCAGGACCCCAGTTACGATACACGTCATATGAATCTTTTATCAAAATACGAGTCAGAACTCATAACTCCAGTATGTTTCTAAACCAGGTCCTCAATAATTCAGGGTACCCTCCAAAAGGGTATGCCATTTTGTTATGCCACGCATAAAACATACACACAGTATTCATTCTGTGAGGTTATAGACGAACACATTCAGTGAAGGTCACCACGTTACTACACATATTCCTATGTCAGCTTTATCTTAAATTAAATATTTACCTACCTCCAAGCCAGAAAAGACTCCACATTATCACCCATATTTATAAAGGTATTTCCTTCAGTTAAGACGAGATTTGTCTTACTAAATCCCAAATATAGTCATTATGTTTTCTGCCCGAAAAATCAGTACAAATTGTTTCTGCCTTACTACCGTGTGACCTATCAGTCCATAGCTACAAAGACTTTCTAGCCACTAGTTATATCCACTTCTGAAGTTATTAAAATTTATGATCAGCATATTTTTCAACATTTCCATAAGTAATTAAGAAGGTGTTCCAGAAATTCCTTCCTAACCACGAGACAGAATTTAACATCAAGCTTCTCTCAAGAATAGAACCGGTTTTCAAAACTCTTTATTCCAGGGATTCAGCTAAGTTAAAAGAGTTGCAACAATTGCTGCAAGAGTTATCAGAACGAGGCTTTATTCGCCCTAGCGCACCACCATGAGGTGTACCGTTTTTGTCTATCAGGAAGAAGGCCTGTAACATGAGATCATGTATCGACCACCGATATTTTGACAAGATCACCATTTTTAATCGATGTTCATTCCACGAATAGCAAGTTTATCTCATCTGCTATGACTTCTTATATATTTTCCAAAACAATTCACGATCATGTCACCATCAGTGGTGAGAGAATGAACATGATGTTTTTCGGACTGCTGTTGCACATATTATAGTCACTCTAAAATTTTGAATTATACTTCTGAGCTCCCTAATGCTCCAGCTATAGTATGAAATTTATGAATATTTTTTTATGACTTCGCAGACAAAATCGTCAGTATGTTCTTTGATGACATTCTGATGTTCTAAATTCTAGAGAGGTACAAGATAATTATCTTCTCTCAGTTGTATAGATTCTCCGATAGGAGAAAAATTATATACGCAGCTTTCTAGATACGAATCCCAGTAGAACAAGGTGGCATTTCTAGACCACACTATTTCAGTAGAAAGGAATTTCAGATAATCCTGCTAAGGTGAAGGCCATCACTAGATGGTCACGACCGACGCCGGTGAACGAAGTACAAAATTCCTAGAATTCAGTTGGCTACTACCGCAGAAATTGCTGAAAGTTCTCATGATTAGATTTCTATGGTTAAGCTTTCGCATAAAGGAGAGGACCTGCACTAAAATTTTGTATTCCATAAGATCCTACGCTACGAGAGATCTATTTCACCCAAACTCAAAATTCTTTCATGGCTAATCACTCAGATTCCACCAGAATGTCCCATAAGCCTAGACAGAATTTTGATAGAAACCGTATTACACATTGATAGAGCTATGTTCATATCTAGATGCCTGACATACCGCAGGTTCAAGATAGAACGCCTTTATGTTAGTGTGTTACCATTAGAAAAATCTGAACAGAAAGAGACAGGATTCCATGGAGATTATTGTCAGACTCAGAAAAAGTATTATACTATCTAAGTGATTGTCGACCATGTAATCAACCTACGCGTTTCCTTTCGTCCGGAAGGATTACGCAGTAGTGGACCTGCAGAAAATTAGCAGTAAATCGTACGATTTCAAGTATTCTGGCGACCATCATATCAGACAAAATTCATGCTCACGATCACGTGTATGTTTACGTTTACGTTTATTTGCACTTTCACGTATACGTCTCATTCGCAGAATGATGCTGTTTCAGTTCATCTTTTATGCTATCTCATAATTTAAGCTCACGTTTGTGTTCATAACATTGTTCACGTTCAAGTTCGTGTGCCATTTCACGATACACGTTTCTCAGTTTATTACCGTATACGGTTACAGAAAGCTTGAGAAATTAGACTCAAGTTTAGCACAACTATTCCATAACCAGACAGACGTTTCACATCTCAGGCCGTAACGTGTGGCATTCATTTCTCAGTCAGCATACGTTCATGATATGTCTAGTATCACGTTCACAGTATGATTCACGTATCACATTCAGAATATATTCCATTCCAAAGCTCCTCATATAATTATGAACCACGTTCACAAGTGTTCACGTAGTTCGTTCCTATATTTCAGCAGCTTTCTCAGAGATATAAATATTATCTTTTCAGAATAATTATATGTACCGTTTCATGTATACTACATGCTATAGCTTATTCATTCTATCAGATTCATAAAATCCATCTTAAGTATGGAACCAGAAACCAGAAGCTTTTCAGCATCATCAGGATAGGGTCATCAGGACCAAGATTTTTTTTATTAGGTTTAGACCTTGAAGGAATCGTTTCGAGCGGGAGACCACTCGAAACGGAGGAGTCCATCCTGACCTCTCATCCTTTTCTTCAATTAATCCAGTTAAGTTCTTTCAGTCATATCACGTTCCATGTTCTCTTCAGCCATGTCACGTTACATGATCATATCAGCCATGTCAGGTTTAAACCTATCAACAACATTATGTCTATTAGAAGACAAATTATCCTTCAGCTTATTGTTCTTTTCAGTTTACGTGCTCTTTCAGTTCTTATAACTTCATCAGCTTATATCCTTAATTCGAGGACGAATTTCTCCTTTTTAGAGGGGAAGAATTGTAAAACCCAGTACAGTCGTATCTCTAATTCGAGGACGAATTATTTTTTAGAGAGGAAGAGTTGTAAAACCCAAAAAAAAAAATTATATTTTGTTTCACCAATTTGTTTTATATAATCTAAAGATAATATTATTTAACGAGATCACTAGATCGAAAATTTTATTTGCCGATATTTGATAAACTTTCAATGTAGTATACCTTTGGATTTGAAAATTTAAATGCTTGTTGACATAATGATCATCTACATCTTTAGTTGTGAGACAAAATTCTTTAAGGAAATAATGATGTGATAATTGGTACTTTTTTAGGACTTTATATAAAAATAAAATGTGCATGTACATCAATTAACTTTTACATTATATGAATATATGGAGGCAATAGTAGGAATACAGAGCTAGTCAATCGGGAATTGTCAAATGCCAATCACGCAAAAATCTCGGACCGTCATTAACGTCTAATATATCTCCACATTATCTTCGTCATTTAAAACATACAATCACCAAATAAGATAGAAACGCGTTCTTGTTAATGTCGATCAAAGCAAATATTATTGAATCCAAATTGGTCGGTCTAGAACGCTATTTTATATCCTTAAAATCAAACTTGATCATGCACATAAAATATCAACGCCAAGAGTAGTTTCTTAGCATGTCTTCAGGTTAGAACAAAGTTCTTATCTTATCATGTTTTTGCTCATATGTTGGGACATTGGATGATTTGGATTCAATACCTTGTTCGAGTTACAAATCTGCTAATGTTAAGGTCGACTGTGTCACGTTTTGTTTGGGCTTCGATTTGCTGAAGGGTTAATGTTTCGTGATGGGTATTACACCTAGCTGTTTCATGTAAGTCTAGGTTATGGGTTCGATCCTACCTTGTTTATTCTCAGCGTCCTTTCTCTTGCGTCAGCTTTGAGGTAAAATCTTGAACCACCTGTTAATAGATGTTCAACATGTATACATATAAAATTAAAAGAGACAGTTTACTTGAACATTAGCATGTCTTTGATTAGATAGAAATAACAAGATTCAAATATGCTCCCTAACATAGGAACCTAAATCACAATAGCAATACCATTTAATAAAGAATTTCATTGGTTTTTAAATGAGGTTAATCATAGGAAGATAAAAGAAATCATGATTGCATATCTGTATGCGAATCGGGAACGAAGACATGGTATATTTGTGTGATTATTTAAGATTTTAAGATTTTTACCCCTAAACTATCTTAAACATTGTCAAATAATCCTATGTGATTTTACAATGACACTTTATCCCCTGAAATCGTTAAATGTGTACAATTTATGTCCCAATTTGTAAAGCTAAATTGGTTTTTGGTCACTAATTTATAAGCATATATAAAATAAGTTAAGTCATCTACATAAATTAAGACGAGCTAATTAGCTATTTACGGAAACCTGCTGTTTTTGAAAAGTTACTAATTATGAAAATACCAAGAATAATAACACGAGAATCATGAAATACATTAAACTAAGAACTGATAAGAATCAGTAACAGTAAACAATAATCAGACAACTTATTATGCGTCCGTTATTTATGTAGTATCCGCGAAGTCAGAGTAGATCTTCCAGCTTTCGTTCATACTTCATTACTGGACACGAGGTACGGATTTACCGTCCTTCAGTATGGACTTTCCTTTTCTAAGCATGATTAGGATTCCCCGTCTGCAGCCAAATGTTTTCCCCAATATATGTTTAAGATTATCAGTAATCATGTTAATAACTAAATAAATTGTCTGAGCATTATATACAAGCATGACCAGTTTATGTACTAGTTACAGAGGTACCGTAACCATGGCACTAGAGGCACCAGTGTCGTGACTCACATGCAGGAGAGTGATATCCTGCATCGTCCCACTCATGTTCAGTTTGGCCGTTTTATATGTATGTTTAGTGGGGCGTATGGATGCATCCTAGGCTACAGTATACAGTTTAGCAGGTGAATGTGGTGTGTGCTCTACATCCTTCACATTGGAGCTGATCCCTCCACCCAACACAGTTATTTAGAGGTCACCCCTCTATAGCATGACGAGGTCACCCCTCCAGTTATTCATGCAACGTTGTTACAACACATGACCTATATAAGCTCTGGCAATTAAATTACAGAAAATGCATGTTTTCAGATTTAACAGATAACAGTTCAGCTTTATTATTTATAAATCAGGCTTTACAGATTTATACACAGATTTCCGCTGCAACTTTACTTATCAGTCTTACAGCTCCAGTATTTTAACATCTGCTTTATTTTAGTAATTCCCTATCATGCTTTATATCCGTTCACTGAGCGTTATGCTCAGCCGTAGTTCCTTTCATGTTCTAACGGCAGGTACATCAGGATGCTTTTAGGATTCTAAGAGCATGTGCATTTGGATGGGTGCTATCCAGACTTCTTACTTTATGCATTCTTGTATTATTCTGCTTAATTGGACATTGTTTGGTCCTTTCATTCAGTATTTTATTTTTCATGTTTTGGGCTTATGTTTGGATTGCCGATGTTTGATTCCGGTATTTCCTTTATGGTCAGTTAATGTTTTAGGACATTTACGTTATGCTTTGATGACACGCCATAAATACACGTAACGGTCCACTTATCCAAGTGGGGTGTTACAATAACTTAGCATCATACGGCACATTCAAGGGTCTTACACCCAAACACGCCCTTATGCTATATTTAATAAAACTATCATTAGTTGTTTTCATAAATAAATGCGGTTAATGTAGTTAGCTTTAGGGGTGTTCGGTAAGCTTATAGTAAAAGGTTGATAAGGTTAATGTCTTCAATTGAGGCTTTTTAGAAACACCTCCTTATAATTTATGAGCTTATGAGATTATTGTGTCTGAAAAATCTATGTGTTTGTGTAGGCATATATACTAAAACGCTAATAAGATGAAATCCCTTGAATTGGGGTTTTTTTGAAAATGCATGCTTCCCAAAATCCCCTTACGCTATATTTGCTAAAACTAACATTAGCTGTTTTTTATTAATAAATGTGTTTTAGTAGTAATATCAAAGTGTATAATGATAGAAAAGATAAATGTGTCTTCAAGTAGCGTTTGAAAACTAGCTTTTACGAGCATTAGTGTTTAGTGTCCTAAATTAACACATGGTTTTGGTAACGAGCGTTTATCTTCTTTTTAATAAACGCTGCTTCTCATATGTTAATCTATAGTTATATATGCATGGCTATGTTAGAAAACAAAATAATAAAGCAAACATAGTATTACACTCGTAAAGCTAGCATTAGCTGTGTTTTATAGAAGCCTCTGGAAACATATTTGGGGATGTAACTATTACTTGTACAATAATATTAAAACAAGATCTAACGTTAAACCCTAGTTGCAAAACAAGCATTAAATTCTAAACGCTAAAACCTAAATGCTGCAGAAAAGGAGCAGTCAAGAACTATTTCATTATGCCCTGATGTTTACGTGTCATCATCAACATCACTCGGTAGCTCGTTCAAATAAAAAATCTTCTTTTTCAAGACTTGTACAGTCTCTTGCACCTCACTGCAAGATGTCAACACACTTTGGATTTCTTGCTTGTATTTCCCTTTCTTCAACAGAATGGCATCTTAAATGTCCATAAAAGGAGGGTTTGTAATAATACTCACACTTGCATATATGGCATATAAATATACCCTTTGTTATAGTAAGTAGGCTGATTAAAGAATCACCACTAAGGGAACTTGGTAACTGAAAAAAAAAAATTGGTTGTATCAGCGGCAAGGTTTGTGGTTGTGTTGATGACGAGGCCTTACTAGCTCTCAAAAGGGTTCTCTCAACCCCATCAGAACTTAGGATCCTTAGAGTGGGTGTACTTGGGGGATTGAGCAGGAGTGGAGGCCATATGGATTGTTTCAAGTTTGAATGTGAATGCTATATTTGCTTAAGGGGTATATTTATAGCTAAAAAAAGTTGGGATGCATTAATGTATGGTGAATATGATTACGACAATTAGTTTTAGTTTATTACGGGGTGTTTCGGAAAGCTTTTATTAAATGGCTAATAAGATCAATCCTTTGCATTGTGGCTTTCTGTTAATGCATAAGGTGGCATCAACTTACCCAAACACTCACTTAGGCTATGTTTTGTAAAATTAAAATTGACACAGCTAGCAATAGCTGACTGTTTGTTATGTAAGACATTAAGTAACATATTAAGAGTAAAAATGACGATATTTTGGCAATAGTTGTTTGTTTTTCTTTAATTGAGAATTTAATTTCTGAAAAAATTTTGAATTGTGTTTGAATGTGTGGTTTTGGTGATTTTGTGTACGAATTGGTTAATGCATTTATGCATTTATTGTTAGTACCGGTCATCATTGTGTATAATGATCATAGACGAAATAATATAAATTTAGCAGATGCATTAGCTATTTGATGTGTTAGTATAAACTATAAGAAATTACTATGTTTAGGTTACATGCTGAAAAAATACATTCATGCACTTGTTTTAACTTGAGGTTTCATCTATACGTAGTCAATATGATTATAAAAGTTTTGAGAGCATTTAACGGGGTGTTTAGGTAAGCATATACTCAGTTATAATTTTGAATACGTATACATAAATGCTCAAGATAAAAACAATTACATGAATTCAGTTTTTCACCATGTAACCTAACCATAGTGATTTGCTTATAGTTTATACTAACACATCCATTAGCTAATGCATTTGCTAATTTTATATTATTTCGTCTATGATCATTATACACAATGATAATCAGTACTACCAACAAAGGCATAAACACATTAACCAATTCGTACACAAAATCACCACTATTTCCTCGAACCAATTCGTGAACAATTAAAAAAACTTAGATATTAAATTCTCAATTAAAGAAAAACAAACAGCTATTGCTAGCTATTGTCATTTTTACTCTTTATATGTTACTTAATGCTTTATAATATACAATTAGCTATTGTTAGCTATGCCACTTCTAATTTTACAAAACATAGCCTAAGCGAGTGTTTGGATAACCTGATGCAAGCTTTATGTGTTAACAGAAAGCCACAATGCAAGGGATAGATCGTAGTATCCATTTAATAAAAGCTTTCCCATATACCCCCTAAAAAGTAAAACTAATGGCCGTAATAATATTCACCATACGTTAATGCATCCTAACTTTTTCATCTATAAATATGTTCCTTAAGCAAACATAACATTCAGATTAACGCTTGAATTAATCAATATGGCATCCACTCCTCATCAATCGCCCAAGAACACCAACTCTAAGGAGCCAAGTTCTTATGGGGCTGAGGGAACCCCTCTGAGAGAGAGTGAGGCCTCGTTATCAACACAAGCACAAACCTTCCCTCTCACACAACCTACTATTTGCCAGTTAGCAAGTTCCATTAGTTGTGCTTCTTCAACCAGCATACTTACCATAACGAAGGGTATATTTATATGCCCTATATACAAGTGTGACTATTATCACAATCCCGCCTTTTGCGGACATTTAAGATCCCATTCTGGTGAAGAAAGAGGAAAATACAAGCAAGAAATCCAAAGTGTGTTGGCTTCTTGCATTGAGGTGCAAAAGACTGTACAAGTCTCAAAAAATAAGCTTTTTGATTTGAACGAGCTACCGAGTGACTAGCGTTTAGCTTTTCTGAAGCGTTTAGCTTTTAGCGTTTAGAATCTAATGCTTGTTTTGTAACTAGCGTTTAGCTTTAGATTTTGTTTTATTGGTATTTTACGATTAATAATTACAGCCACATATATGTTTCCAGATGCATCCCCATTCATTGTGCAATACTATGTTTGCTTTATAATTTTATTTTCTAATGTAACCTTATATATGTATCTATAGAATAGCATTTGAGAAGCATCATTTATAAAAAAAAGGATAAATCCTCGTTACCAAACCATGTGTTAATTTAGGACAAAACATTAACGCTTGTAAAAGATACTTTTGAAACACTACTTGAAAACACATTTATCTTTTCTATCATTTTACATTTTAATAGTACACCTACATTAAACACATTTATCAATAAAAAAACAACTAATTTTAGTCTTAGAAAATATAGCGTAAGAGGGATTTTTGGGAAGCATGGGTTTTCAAAAAAGCCCAAATTCAAGGGATTTTATTTTATGAGCCTTTTAGTATATATGCCTACACAAACACATAGCATTTCCAGACACAATAATCTTATAGGCTCCTAAACTATAAGGAGGTGTTTGCAAAAAGCCCAATTTTAGGCATTTATCTTGTCTACCTTTTACTATTAGCGTACCAAATACCCCTAAAGCTAACCGCAATATTCTATTATCATATTAACCAAATTCAGAAAAGCACTTTATATAAAACATGCCAATAAATACATGTCTGGACAATGTAACAATGCATTGTAATCTCCTTAATGTCTTCTTATCTTTTTGTCATATTACACATTATTACAATATATTAACCACATTTATCAATGAAAACAACTAATGTTAAATTACACTTAATGTGTGCTTATCTTTTTGTAATATTACACTACATTAACAACATTTAATATTACACCTACATTAAAAACATTTATCCAACAAAAGTAGCTAATGTTAGTTTGAGCAAATATAGCGTAAGGGGGATTTCGGGAAGCATGTGTTTTCAAAAAAGACTCAATTCAAGGGATTTCATCTTGTTAGCCTTTTAGTATATATGCCTACACAAACATGTAGCGTTTGTAGTCACTATAATCGTCTTTGCAAAAGCCCCAATTCAAGGCATTTATCTTATCAACCTTTTACTTTAAGCTTACCAAACACCCCTAAAGCTAACCGCAATCTTCTATAATCATATTCACCAAATTCAGAAAAGCACTTTATATAAAACATCCAATAAATACATGTCTTCACAATGTAACCAAGCATAGTAATCTCCTTAATGCGTGCTTATCTTTTTGTTAAACACTACTTTAAGACACATTAATCTTTTTTTCATATTACACTTTATTATTACACTATATTAACCACATTTATGATTTAAAACACCTAATGATAGTTTTACTAAATATACCATAAGGGTGTGTTTGGGTAAGCTTATATGTATTGTAAAAATCCCCCAAAGCTAACCCAAATATTTTGTAATCATATTCATCTAATCCGCACAAAACACTTTATATAAAAAAACAAGCAAATAAAAGCCATGTACCTAAGCATAGTAATCTATTTAACACATGTTTATCTTTGTTTGAACGCTACTTGAGAAAACATTTATCTTTTATGTCATTGTATAATTACACATACAACTACGTCATGGAACAGTTGTGTTTATCTTTTTGTTTTATTAATAGAATTCTATCGTACACATACACCTCATACATTACTAAACGTTTGTGTTTATCTTTTCATTTACTTTCTGAACCCTAATGTATAAATACACCTCATGTGTATGTTTTAAGTTTCTGAACGAGACCAGACACTTTTATCAAACAGATAATTAAACGACATGTTACCTAACACTTTCGTTGTATTTTCTAAACACTAGCGTAGAAAACAAATAAACAAACTGCTGCAGAAAATGCTTAGTTAAATTCGTCTCGTAAATAATAAATCACTAAACACAATGATAACCAAACATAAAAAAATCACACAATTTAAAAACCTCAAAATCTAATTCATTAAAAACAATCTAAACACTAAAACATCATAAAACCACATACTTTAAAAACCTCAAAAACTAATTCATTTAAACATTAATTAACCTTAAGTAAAACATAAAAAAAGAATCGGTTAAATACCAACCTCAATTAAACACCATTCCGCTATCAATAATCGGTCGATCAATCTTTAAACCCCAACTGATCAAAACGACGATGTTTGATTCGCTTGATGACGTAAAATCTAAAGATTTGGGATTTAAGGGTTACGGCATACGAATGAAGAAGAAGATTTAGGGGAGTTTGTTTTGTTGATTTGTGTTACACAATTTTTATTGTTTTTAAAGATTTTTGGATTTTAATTTGGATTTTGGATTAAGTTATAGATCATTTTTTGGATAAACATATCTGATCAAATAACAGTGTGAATATATCAGGGTTTTGGGTGATTAGGTTTTGGTTATGGAAAAATGGTTTTTCTTTCTTTAGAGGTAAGATATTTGATTTGATAACGGTGCATTATATATTGAAGTTTCGGGTTCGGGTAAAGAATTTACGGGCATGGAAAACGCGTTTTGGTTTGTTTTCGAGTTAAATGTATCCGATATGGTAATAATTACATTGGATTTTCAGGTTCCGGTAACTAGGTTTCGGTTTATGGAAAATGTGTTTTTGTTATTTTCCGGGTTACATGTATCGAATATGGTAAATATGTATTGTACATATACGACTACCAGGTTCGGGTAAATATTTGGGTTCTGAAGAACGTGTTTTGTTACTTATGGTTTAAATGGATCCCATATGGTAATAATGTGTTGTAAAATAGATTTGCGAGTTCCTGTGGTTACGCGTTTTGATTTTTTTCGGGTTAAATTTATTAATATGGTAAAGATGTTACATTGAATTCTCGGGTAAGGTGATTAGTTTTACTTTAGGAAACGTGTTTTGCAACGCTTAAATATATAATGCAATGTTACTTATATGATATGATGATATTAGTATACATATATTTTACATATATCGGTGAGTATATTGTATTAGGTTAAATTTATCTTATTTATTAGCTATATTGTAAGAATCAATAATATCAAACACACATAAAGATAGAAGAAGTATAGTTTTAGATAGATAAAGAGGTTGGAAGGAAATTCTAGAAAAGGAAGGAAACATACAATGTTGTGTGTGTAAATTAATCAACCCCTCTTTCTAAATGGGAAGAGGGTTTATATAGTCAATACATCATGTAACCCCGACAACCCAATGGGCTTTATAGCTCGGCACATTACTCCAATACTAACTATACCACCTAAACGACTACATGCTATAGCATATAACTATCTAGGAGTGACTGATATTTTACTTGTTAGAAAGCTATATTTTTGTATTTATAACAATCTCCTCTTATGGGAGGTCACTCCAGAATTATATAAATAATCCTTTACCTAACAAAGCTAAGGATCTTCAACAAATATTCTTTAAGTTTTGAACTTGTAAACTTGTACTTGTAGTGATTTCTTGAGCTTTGAACATCATGTTTTGTTAATCTCGTGATCTTCATGTCTTTTGACTTGCAACACTTGTGTCTTGAATCTTCTTGTCTGACATGCTCATACTTCATGGAAAATCTAGAAAGCTTCTAACAATCTTCCTTTAAACTTCTTTTAACATCGTTTATTTGAGGTAAATGTATTTATATCAGAATGCAACGGAAGTCATTATCTTTATCTTTCTTAATTTCTTTTGGTCTTTGATCTTCGGTATAAGCATGTGGAGCCGACTTCACTTAATACACCAAGACGCCACCTTCTTGACTACCTGCATAAGACAGACAAAAATAAAGTTTAGAAGTGGACAAAATGGCTTTGTTATTTTTCTTAGTTCGGTAGCGTTTTATCATTGGTCGGTGAAGATAGTTATACGGTATTAGATACCGTACTGTGACAGATAGAGTAAATTAGAATCTTCTTGACAGGGCTTTGCGGTTGTACTAGCCTGTTCTGATTATTCGTTCGTCTCAAAGCAAATAGTGTAGTAAGAGTGAATCATTTGGATAAGATTTATCCGCCTGATTGAAATCGTCAATTCAGATTCTTAGAACAAGTTTGATTCAGTTAAGAATTGCACCAGCGTTGCTTTCCAGTTTGACACAAGCTTAATTCATATAGAATCTTGCAAGTCACCTACCATGGTGCTTTTTGATGTTGACACGAAAGATTTCCATTCGTCATTGTGAACACTAAAGAGTGTCACTCTGAATGTTCTTGCAAGATCACAAGGATGTTGCGTAAAGGCATGGAACAAGTTTGAATTAGTTTAGAATCAACCAGCCGTTTCTTTCAAGTTTACATATGTTTAACTCATAGTGAATCTTACACATGACCTACTACAATGTTGTTTGATGTTAACACTAGATGGTTTTCCAATCTTCATGGCAAATACTCAAGAGTATCACTTGAAATGTTCTGGCAAGTTCATGAAGATTTTGCGTAGGATTCGATATAATCAAATACATGTGTTTAAGGTGAACAACATTATTGTCATGGATTAGTGTCCTAATGAGATTAATATGTGATCTCAAATGGCTCTAGACTCTATTGTGCATTTTGGATTTGAGTGATCGAAGGCTGGAGATGAGTGCCACCTTTTTCAATAACAACTTAAACAGAATGAGCAAGCCGATAGATAACGTGTTGAACTCTGTGTGATTGAAACAAAGATCTTTTGAAAGATATATGAGTTAGCTGGAAAGGGTTGTGCATTGCATCACTGTGTCCATGATGTGTATCTTCAATACCGAGCATCATTAAAATGATCTGAATAACCTATGTATTGACACAATTTCTATCTAAATTATAAGGAGGGCTTATTTGTGTTCACCCTTTATATTTACATTTCTTTTTCATTCTTCAACCAATCCAATGCTTACCAAGAAGTCATCGCTAGCACCTTGTTATGAATGTTCTAGTTCTAGCTTAACTCATTAGTTGGCATTCAACTACGTTTACAATCTTACTCCATCTTTACTATCGATTATTATTTCTAGCTATGGGTTGTCCTTGAGAATATTCATCCTATTTTGGAAGAATCATTAGACTTATACCTATCCTACCATCCTTATGTGACCATAAGCATTGTGAAATAAATGAGGTCTCATTATGAAAATTTCTTTCAAAATCATTCAAACTACTTGTGTTATAAAATCAAAGTTTTTGTACCTTAAATATTTTTATTCACTAAATCCAGTTCTGCCCCTACACATATGCCTCAATATTTGAAAACATTTTGCATATGTTGGGTAGAGCCCACACATTCAGTCCAACCATTAATTTGATTAATCACATATTAAATACATTTTCTCCCCTTATAAAAAATCAACCCACTTTATATTTTGGAAATTGAATTAAGATGTTTAATCAAAATTTTGGGGAGATAAACACACGTTCCATTAACACATGCTATAATGTTCAAGCTCACCCTCAAACTATGAGAGTAAAGTGTTAGTGTTGAGTATTAGTAAAAATGTTGTAAAATTTTTGGTTTAATGAAAAACTCAGGAAAACAATTATACTCGACATGTAACACATATGTATCACTACTTAGAATGTACAAGTTTTCATATATATACCAATTTACAAAGAGTTAGTGGCCTAAGAGTGTAGTATGAAGATATCATATTATAAGTTCCATTAATATGTAGTCACGTTATCTTTGTCTCCCTCCCACAAAAGTCTCTCCGTTCCTCAAGATTCTTCTTTCATAAAGAAGTTTGAATTTCAGATATATTACCTGTATACTTCACCAAGTTTGAGTTTGGATCTTCCAAAGCTTTAATCCTTTCAAGTAACTCGTGGTTTTTATGGATATAAGCTTTGAAGTGGTGTGGGAAATGGTATAGCTGGTGGTGGAACTGTTATTTTGTTATAGAAGTTGCAGTTGTAGTAGCAGGAGGAAAGATGTTGATATGGACCATTTCAGGAGAAGTTTTAGAAGTTATCTCTTCCATACTCTTTAACTTCGTCTCCAATAATGTGTCTAGGTTAGCATCTATTATCTTAGAATCCATTGGTTTCCCTAAACCTTGATCTTCTTGTTGTTCTTGGATAACAGGATTGATTGTTGTTTCGTTGCTGGAATCAGTTGTTGAAGGCTACTAACTCATCATCAGATCTTGTGGATCTAGGATCATTTGCTTGAGCCATCTTATATCCTTAAAAAATCACAAAAAGATAGAAATATCACAAATATAACAAGTGTTAGAATGCAAAGTGATGATACAAGATCATGCTGGATTGATATTTAAGAAGTGGTCTTTGGTCATTGGAAAGTCGGCATGTTGTCAACAAAAGTCAACAAAGGTCAACGCTAGTGAATGGTTCCTAAATGACAACATTATCCCTTGATACATTATAATTACTTACGGAGACTAGTATCTATCGTATTAAGCCCATAATAATGTTCTACATGGCATAAGTAGTCCCTTTAATATGACCATACACTAACTCCCCTACAAATCATGTACAATTATTTTGTGTTTAAGTTGTGTATATGTTATATTAAGTTATCTTTTTGATAATTTTGGCCCATCAAGTTTATAATCATTAAAGAAGTCTAAAATATTGTATCTAAGACCTCTAAATCATATAGCTAAAGGAAATTTAAGTCCTCGAGAATAACCAAGATACAAACTACCCATCAATTCATGCATCCCCTTAACCAAATCCAGTTTGATTTATTTCAAACATTGAATTTTAAGTGATATTTTGTGATTTTCTAACCGTTTAAAATTTCTCTCCCCTTCAAACATTGAACCTTTATCTATTTAAAGATAGGTTAATATACACAAAGGTTACTAAAGTTTGACCAAAGTAACGATTTTGTTACTAAAGTTTAAAACCTTACACTTAGGTTACTATAGTATACGTGTTTGATTTATTTTTTACTAAACATTCAGGAAAGCTATCCCCCGTTACTCATGAGATGGGTTACCGGTTAAGCAACCGGTTGCTATGCCACGTCAGCATTTGGTGGGCCCCTTATTTATTTCATGACCGTTGTAACCCTGCCCATTATATAAACTCACCCACCCCATATTTTTATCCCAAATCAACACAAAGTCTCAAAATTAGGGTTCTAATATTTTTACCCCAAATCTACAATGTCAAACCCATTATTTACGGATGTGGCCAAGTAGCTAGATGCAGAACCTCGTGGACATAACACAACCCAGCAAGAAGATTTCTTGGATGCCCCAATTATCTTGATCCATTGTTGAATTGCAAATTTTTAGGTGGGTTGACATGCCTCTATCTAATCACTGGTACCAAACAAGGATGTACTAGAATCATCTTCATCTTATGGCTGCAAAACAAGAAATCGCTCAATTGAACAAAGAAAGGGCTCGTTATCGCTTCTACAACAGGGTCTTGATTTTGTTGTTGGTTGGATTCTTTGTTATTAGGTTGTTTTAAGTGTCTAATTGGTAAGATTTGGTTTGTAAACCATAAATAAGTACTTTTTTTAAGGTTGTTGTAAGGTTGTTTTTTTGTCTATCTTTTGTAACTAGTATGTAAAACAAGATTAGTATGTGTTCTAATTGCAATTTCAATGAATATGTGTTTAAGTGTATTTTTTGTTGTAATTTTTATTCTTCTTGTTTAGCACTAATCCTGGAATGAATATGATAAAAAAAGAAGAATAAATGCATAACAGGTAGTGATTTTCATAACAAAGATTTCCAAGTTTCATAACAAATTCGTCAAAGTTTGCAACTGATTGCAGGTATACCAAAGTCCCATCCATGTGGGTTGCAATCTAAAGTTACCATGTTCATAAGTTACCATGTTCCTAAGCTACAAGTTCATACAATAACTAAATGGCTGATACAAATAACTAATGGATAATACAACAAAATTTCCTATCATATGACTGCCACTATAAGTCATAACAGATTTGGCTACTCAACTAAAATTGCATCATCTTTAGTTAATCCAGGCCCTGGTTCAAGTGGTCTGTTGAAGTTTTTAAGGTTCAACCTTTCTAAAGTCCTTCTGTTGGGTGTTACTTGAACATCATTATCTTCCTCTTGATGAACATCAATATGCTTCAACCTTTGTGAAGACCTTCTGCTAGGTATTACTTGAATATCAGTAGCTTCATCTTGAGTTGCCATTGGTTGGGAGCTAGAATCTGGAATCAACTTTTGATTGTTTGCATTAATCCTTGCATCAATAGGTGTAATTTATGTAGGCCAAGCTGTTCTAGGGATTCCTTTGTTGTCCTGCAACTAAAAATAAAAATATTACATTCATGATTTAATAAATTAAAAAACAAAATGACATTGTGCAAGTGTCAAGAAACATACTCCTAACATAGTCTGTCCAGCTATTGGATCCTAAGAAACTCCAAATCCTATTAGACTGACACCACCTCCTCTCTCTCTTGTTTTTATTTCTATCCCATTAATTGTCCTAACACCTGGACTGCCACCACCTCTAACTATAACTCTACTGCTATTCAGTCTCATACCTTGGCCACCACTCCTACCACCTGAATCAGCACTCCTACCACTACTCCTACCACCTCAACTATGACTCCTACCAGCTGAATCAACACTCCTACCACCTCTCCTACCACCTGAGCCTCTTCTAATACCATCTGAACCACCACTCATACCACTTGAGCCTCTTTCACTCATACCACTTGAGTCTCTTCCACTTCTACCACCTGAGCCTCTTCCATTTCTATCAGCTAAACCATCACTCCTACTACCTCTTGCAGATGTCCTACCACCTCTTGCAAGGGTCCTACGTCTTTTAGAGGTGGACCATCTGCATTTTCATCTATATTACCTGTACATACCCTAGAATTATGTCCTAAGTTCCCACATTTTATACAATGATTTACCTGTCCCTTCCTACTAAGCCTTGACGTGTTACCACCATTTTCAGTAGCATCTCTTTTTGTTTTATGAGGTGGTCTACCTGGTATCCTTCTAGTAAGTGGAGGTAAAGGTTTTTGTAGGGTCGAGGATGGCCATTGGTCCATTCCATTGAGACCATCAATGTAGTGATTGTAAGTTGTTATAAACTTACATTTTGATTACCAATCTGAAAGATAATCTTCAAGCTCCTTATGTAAGTTGTATATAACATCAAAGGCATGTTGACATGGTATACCTGCAAACTGCCAAGCCCTACAAGTTCATGTCTTAAGCCTTTCATCCACTTCAAACCCTTCATATCCATTCCTAAATTTAAACCTTGTTTACCCACTTGGCACCACTTTCCAATTCCTACAACATATAAAACACTGTTATGACATATCACTTCAACATATATGCTAATAGTTAAACTAAGTATAAGAAAGTAAACAACACATGTGAAGATCTTTAAGTTTTTCAAACTTCTTTTTGATGTTAGGACATATCACTTCAGTCCACTTTGCATGTTTTTCTCTCATCTTTTGCATCCTTTCCATTAAACCAATCCTAATATCCTCAATCATGTTGATGATTAGTTTTCTTCTAGCCTCTACTATAAAAGAGTTAAAACACTCGATTATACCATTTTCTATAGCATCAAAAACCCTATATGTTCTTATTTAAGCCTTACTCCAAGTTTCTGGGTTTCTATCCATGAGATGTAGGTGAGCATCTTTGCTTAAGGCTTCTATTTACTTCATCACCTTTTCAAACCTGCCTGGATAAGTAGCCTTGGCTGCTTGCAAAAAAAAACTCCTAAACTGGACACTAGTGAACTTCTTTCTGAAGTTAGCATATATGTGCCTTGCACATTGTCTATGATCTGCTAAAGGTAACACAACCTTAGTAGCTTCAATAATACCCTGTAAAATATAAAACAACTTTAGGACATTTCATTTGGATATGAAGTAGTGTTAATTTAAACATAGTAAACCAAGATAAGCTTTGTGTATTACCTTGTGTTGGTCAGATATGATAGTTAAACCTTCACCAGCTACCATTCACAAGTCATCTACAAGGCATTGCATGAACCAACTCTAGTTTTCCTTGTTCTCAACATTAACCACAACCCAAGCTATTGGATATATTTCGTTATTGTCATCTCTACCTACAACTAATAACAGTTGGCCTTTACAAATTGTTTTAAGAAAGCACCCATCTAGTCCTATCACCCTCCTACACCCTTCTAGCCATCTATCTCTCATAGCCTTAAAACAAACAAAAAAGCAGCTAAATTATGGCTTACCATCATCCCTATGTTTAATGCCTAGTCTTGTAGAGGACCCTCCATTAGAATTCAGGATCTTAGCTGCATAAGATCACAACTTCCCATAGTGATCTTCTAAGCAGGTTTCATACTACTGCAATACCTTAGCCTTACCCCTTCATGCTTGACTTATTGAAACCTTACATTTATAATTCTTACGGACTAAAGCCATTATCTCCTTAGGTTTTATGATAGGATTAAGAATTATCTTTTTAGCATAATTCATTGGTATCCAGTTACTAGTTATAAGACTGGCATACTCATAAGTCCTAGAACAGACATCAGTATCTAACAAAATTTTTATTTGAAATGATTTTTCAGTTTTCATCCAACTTTCCCACAACCTAAAAGAACATTTCTTTTCTTTATCATCCTTTCAATACTTAGCTACTAGTCTGTTTTTATTGTTAACTTTATAATAAAGCTTGTAGACACGTGCCAAAGCATAATATGTTAAAGGTGTTTTAAGTTGGTCAGGACCCTTAAATCTTTCTCCTAGGTGTGGTCTCATGAGCTTCCATTTGATGTTAGGGTCATGAACTAGATAATGATCACCTATAACATCTAGTTCTTCTGTCCCAGGAACACAAGAATCATCAAAATCATCCCTAGGAAGCCCATTATAAACACTTGTCAAAATATTCTCATCAAACAACTTACTTGCTTTTTTCCTAGGTGCGTGATCTGGTTTCCTAGTCCTAACTGCTAAGACTTCTTCCTCACCTTATGACAAATGGTCAATAGATGCAATATCACTCTCTTCCTCACTCTAATAATCATTGATGTATGTTTCGCGAGTCCTAAACAAAGGGCCAAAAAACTTGATGTTACGAAAGCGAGTTTTAAATTTATATTACTAGATGATTACCAAACAAGGGACTAAAAACACAACACGGGCAAGTATACCCTTTTTTGTATAGTATAGTCTAAAGGTAAGTCCAGGTCGATCCATGAGATTGTTGTTAACAAGTAAAAATAATGATCTCTAGAGTGTCACAAGTTCTAAAGATTTCAGCTTCTAATAATGATTTAAAGGTGTGTTTGGTTAAGGATAATAACATAGAAAAGATAGATAGCTAAGATGGTTATAAGCACATAAACAAGTTAAGACAACATGTGGATGACTAGTCTCACATGAAACATCTAATCAATATAACAAAAATCCTTCTACATTCATGTCATACCAAAAGCATTAAGATCGGTTTATGTTGGTTTCAATAATTCAAGCACTAAACAAAATTATGCAAGAGTCGTTATGTATTTTATTCCACCAATCGCGACAAAAGCGAATACCAAGATTCATTTACTTGATGACATGGAATCCATTCAATCATATAAGTACTAGTTATAATCATGAATGAAACAAATACATAACAATGATCAAACATAATAGTATCGAATACAAGAACAAATCAACCATGCTTATAATCACGAACCAGGGAGAAAGTGTACCGCACAAACCTAATTGAGCGCCGCACTTCGCCCCTGCGAAGCTAATACAATATACTCGTAGTTCTATATAAACTTAACCAAACACACAAGACAATTACTTCATAATCAAAGGAATAACAAACATAACATTTATCATAATTCTAGAATTTATCATAATAAAAGGGATACAAGATTATACCAAATTTATATGATCCAAATGATGATTACAAGTTTTCCCAAACGAAAACTATATGCTAATGATTCCAAATGTTTCGAACCCTTTGGGTGATGCTACTCGACCCAAAAATCGTTATAAACTACTGAGGAATGATGGTGGAAGATGGGAGAATGAATGAAGAGGTGTTGGAGAGGTGTGTGTAAAATGAGTAGAAGTGGCATCTATTTATAGTTATGTCTGGGGTCAAATGTGCGCCGCACTTCTCCGAAAGTGCGCCGCACTTTGTAGACAGGAATGTGCGCCGCACTTCCGAGATTGTGCGCCGCACTTCTGGGCGTTTCAGATGCTTCTATCAATAAACTTGGCTTATTTGCATATTGAGGACCCTTCTTTGTATGTCTTCACTTTGCTCCTTCAAACTTTATATCTACATATAAAACACAACATATTAAGTATCGAAAGCTCTACTTAATACTACAAAGTGGCATTATAATGATAGATTGAATATGTATATTTAGGTCGTTATCAAATTCCTCCACGCTTAGCTATTGCTTGCCCTCAAGCAATCAAAACGAGAAAACAAGGTTAGATTTTAAAAGCATAAGTATCGATATGAAGCATGATAGGAAAATGATTAATTTTCTAAGTAGCAAAAGCTACGACACAATCATTTCAGCACCTCATATAGGAATAGTATTTAGATTTGAATTCACACAATGTTACTCACAAGGGGAAAATGTAAGGTAACACTCAAATAACACGTACATAAAATAGATAGCTACCATAGGCTTGTACAAGACACATAAACATAACCGTTGCGGCGTGAGCACCAGATAAATTTTCAAAGAGGAAAAACGTGATAATAATGAGGGTTTAGTAACACAATATTCATTGTCAAAGTCGTATAATTAATAACATTACAATGCTTTATTCCTTTTTTTCCTTTTTTCACTTTTTTTTCTTTTTATTTATTATTTTTTTCATCATTTTTTTTCTTCAAACTCTCTTTTTTTCTTTTCTTTTCTTTTTCTTTCTAAAACACAATATACATGACTTGACAACAAACGGCATAAACACAAGGATAACGACACAATGGATAATATAGTACATAAGTACAAGTGCCACATATTTTAGCAAGCCAGTGTAGCTCGACTAAAATGATATACAAGGTATTTATTTAGCCTCCTCTCAAAAAATATCTATAAATTAACCTCACTGTGGCTTAGTAAATTATAATCAAGAACAAGTTCTCAAGCACACTAAATTATCGGCTTTCACACAAAATAGAGAAATATAAAACTTGGTTTCCTCACGTATTTAGTGGATAGGTTTTGTGCTTAGTTATAGTGTCAATCAATGAGATTTTTGCTTTGCTAAAAACACTTTATTTATTTACAAAACATCATTATTTTAATTTAATTTTTGAAAAGATTTTTCATGTGGAGAAAATTGATTTATTCATTTTTATTTCTATTTTTCCTATTTGTCTCCTCCTCCACACTTAAGGTGAACATCGTCCTCGATGTGAGAACTGATAAATAACAAAAATAGGGAAAATTAAGTTAAAGTAAACGAGTACTTCCAAGGGCTTAGTAGAAAATTGGTGGACCTCAAAAGGTGAATCCGACTTAGAGCTCCAAAATTATTTCCCTGCAAAATGTAACAAACAAGCACACATACACAATATACACAAGGAGGTTTTTATTTATTTACAAATCCTCCTCCACACTTAAGTTAAACAGTAGGATGAAAAACAGGGATTGCCAAAAAAATTAGTTTTTTTTTATTTTTTTATTTTTTTATTTTTTTATTTTTTATATATCACACCCGTCACAACTAATAATTCCTTCACACTTGATATAAGTGTGCACCACGAAAAGTAGGAAGCATAAAGCGGTACCTCTTCATCTTTGTTGGAATGGAACAATACTCATAGACATCCGCGAAATAACTATTAGCAAAAATTAACTAATCATTTTTTTCGTTAACTAAGTTTTATTTTAATACATTAACCTATGTGGCAAATAAGTTTTTTATTTTTTAATCATTTTTTTAGAAAATTTTTTTATTTACAAACGAGTCATATTTTTCAATTCGTTCCCCCACACATTTAATTTTAGGAGCGATTGAGCACATCTCCAAGTGATAAACTATCAAAACCAATCCAATCCAATCCAAACTTCACCTATTTATTAAATCTGCAAAAGAGACAAAACTATAAAAAAAACCGTAAAATCCTAAAGCACACTAATAAGTGTGAAAACAGTTATCCTTTTACCACTTATTTCCAATAATAACAAGACCAAAACGTGTATTTTATGTCGTAAAAGTCAGAATTATGCGTGGTTTGTGTTTTTATTGTGTTTCAAAATAAAAATATGAAAAAGGAAGAAAACACGGGGTATCAAGGGCTTTTATCGAAGAAAAAGACAAAAGACGAAGTCAAAAGATCAAAAGTGCAAGAAGAACGGAAGTCGAAGACCTATTCTGAAGATTTATCGAAGAAAAAGTCTGAAGACGAAAGGTTGACAAAGTCGAAGAACCAAGTCTACTAAAAGAAGAAAATTAGAAGACGAGTTCATTTTATCACTCGACAAATCCCGAGCCAAAGTGGAGAACGTTTATTAAAAGAAGAGAAAGAAGAAAGCATCAAAGCCTCTCCACCTCCTATATATACCCTCCTAATGTGTCATTAGGAGGGTGTTAGTTAGTCTTAGTCTTCATTTTTTTCTTTTGTAGTTTTAATTTTTAGAGAGAGAAAGTGCTTAACTTTCTCTCACTAGGAAAACTTCATCTTTTCTTTCTTTCATGTTTAAGCTTTAATTTAATCTTGTATTTTGGAATCATTAATCTACAAGTTCAAGTTTAAGCTTTTCATCTTTAATCTTCTTCTACCTTTCTTGTTTTTGATTTTGATCTTGATTCGGATTAAGTATGCACTTTGCTTAATCTTAATGCTTATTTGAATAAAAAGTTTATATTTTTATTCCTATCTAAGTTTTTATACGATTTAAGCTTTAAGCTTGTTATGCTTTTTGGCTTATTTCGTATCTAGCTTATTGTCTTTTAAGTTTTCTTAAAGTTTAGTCTTTTTAAAGTTTGTTTTATAAAGTTCGCTTATTTAGTGTCTTAAAAGTTTTTAAATTTATGCTTGTTTTCATTTGGTTAAGATTCGAATAAGTGCTTATTCGTCTTTGCTTATTTGGTTAAGATTCGAATAAGATTCGAATAAGTGCCCATCGTATCATGTTTAAGGGTTTTATCAGTTTTGATCAAGTAAGTGTGATCGCATAAGCCTTAGGGTTTCTACTTGCGATCCATTATTCGATAACCAAGTACGATCGTTCACTACGATCACACTCCATAATCCACACCACGATCACTTGTTGCGATCGTGGGTACGGTCTGTGGGTGTGATCCATAGTGACGATCCGTGGACTACGATCCTTTGGTTACGATCGTGTGTTACGATCTGGAGTACGATCTGAAGTCACGATCGTGGTGGAGTACAAGCACCAGTTAAGATCGCATTGATTGCGATCTAGGATACGATCCAGGACCACGATCGCATTGACTGCGATCCGATCTAAATTTTCGTTTTATTTCTTATTTAAATTTCAAATTTAACTTTTCCCGCATTTTTACTTAGTGTTATTTTCAAACGAGTTTTGTCTTAGTTTAATTTTAGAGTTTTCGAATTTAACTTTTTGGTGTGTTTAATCTTAAATTATTTTTTTCCATATTATTTTTCTAAGTCACTTTTAATTTAGTTTATAATTACTTCTATTTCCTTGTAATTTCATTTAACCTTAGTTTTGTTAACTTGTTATTTAATTGAAAATAGATCATCTAAAGCTCCCCCTTTTAGTGACCAACACCAACTATTCCACCATTAACCGTAATCAATTCGATTAGATACCGAGAATGATATCGAGTACACAAATGCTAAGCAAAATACCATTTATTAAATGGAGCCGCTGCCGGCTCTTTTCGTAAAGATTAACGGTTTTTAGTGAGAAAATTTGATTTTGGGATCCGTTCTTTTAGGAACGTTATTTTCTAGTACAAAAATTTTTCAAAAATCCTAAAAAAATATAAAATTTTCAAAAATCCAAAAACAATAAAAAGATAAAAAAAAACCAAATATTTTCTTTTATTTTAGTGTATGCGTACTCGATCTACGTCTTATTCTGAGCCCGAGACTCTTAGAAACATAGATATGGCTGGTGTGCATAACAATAATAACAACCCACCTCACCCCGATTTGAATAATAAGAACAACAACAATGTTCCCCCACCCGACCTTCGAACGATGGAGGAGCTTTGTGAACCAACCATGAACGGACGAGGAGGACCGATTGCGCCGATGCAAATCACAACTCCTAAATTTTCGTTGAAGCATAACATGATTCAGCAAGTTCAAAACGCTTGTCCTTTTCGCGGATTACCGGATGGCGATGCCAACAAACTTCTTGATAAATTCATAACCGTCACTCAAAGCATGAAATTGCCCGGTGTTTCCATGGATTTTCTTCGCCTTCACCTCTTTCCACACACTTTATCCCACCATGCCGAAAAATGGTTTGATCGTCTTCCCAAAAACTCAATTCATACATGGAATGACATGACTCAAAAATTTTTGTCGCGCTACTTTCCACCATCCATGGTCACTAGTCTTCGCAACCAAATTAGTGGATTCACTCAAGAACCTGATGAGTCGCTTTTTGATGCTTGGGAACGATAATGTCTTGATCGACCGATGTCCAAACCATAACATGCTCCCCGTTACTTTGATTGATACTTTCTACAATGGTTTAACTTTTCGTGATCGTGATACGATTAATGCTGCCGCTGGTGGTACATTCATGAAGAGACGACCTGAGGAGTGTAGAGAGCTTATAGAGAACATGACCACTCACCACAAAAATTTGGATTCATCCGCTTCTTCAAGGAATAACCCGAGGGCCAATGTTTCTTCTACTTCATCAAACCCAGAGATGACCGACTTCACTCGCATGATGGCCGAAATGAACAAAAATATACTACTCATAGCTACGAATCAACAACAACAAGCTAAAGCTGTAGCAACTTCTTGTGAGATTTGCGGGGGTTCTCATTCGTACACCGATTGTCCTTCGACTCATGACAATCCGGAAAATGTGTATGCCGCGAACGGTAATTTTTCCACGGGAGGCTATCAAGCTCGTCCTCAAGGTGACCGCAATTTGCTCAGTTATCGTTCAAACAACTTCCTTTCACCACCCGGTTTTTTCCTCCTCAAAACCAAAACAACTTCAATCGCAACAATCAAAACCAAACTCGAGCTCCAAATCAATATCAAACCTAAAGAAACCCGTATCCACCTCAAGGAAATACCAACTTTACCAACAACCCGCTTATCAACCACCTGCCTACCATGCTTCTCCTTCCAACCAACCTACAACATTTAATCAAGAGGTTGAAACTTACATGAGGACTAATGACACGCTGGTAAAGAATCTTCAGAGTCAAATCATCAACTTGAAAGGAGATATGGCGAAACAAGGGAATGATCTTCGAGCCGATATGAGAAAATCGTTAAGCAGTCAAACGAATGACTTAAGGGATATGATGGCTAGTTTCTTCCCAAGTAGTCAACTCTCTGGTTTGGGTTCTCTTCTGAGTAACACCGTTGCTAATCCATGAGGAGAGATGAAAGCAATCACGACCCGAAGTGGCAAAGGTTTAAAGGAACCCGAGATTCCTACACCTACATCGGTGATTATGGCAAAGGAGAACGAGTCCCCTTCACCGATTCCTCCACCTTCTTTTTCTTCCTCCTCCACCACTTAGGTTGTGAGTGATAATTCCATTCCAAATCCTTCATCTCAACCCGGTATACCTTATCCCTCAAGGTTGAGGAAAGAGAAGTTGAAGAACAAGGATGATATTCAAGTTTCGAACTTTCTTAAAATGTTTAAACAATTGAATTTCAACATCTCCTTTGCCGAGGCTCTCGCTCACATGCCGAAATATGCTAAAATGTTTAAAGATCTTCTCAGTGATAAAGAAAAGCTTCTTGATATCGCTCAGACCCAACTTAATGAGAATTGCTCCGCAGTGCTCTTAAGGAAATTACCAACCAAACTTGGTGATACGAGTTGCTTTCTCATTCCTTGCAACTTCCCCGGGGTAGAGAATTGTATGGCCCTAGTCGATCTAAGTGCTAGTATAAACTTAATGCCATTAAGTGTTTGGAAACAATTATCTCTACCCGAGCTAGTCTCCACACGAATGACTTTGGAATTAGCGAACCGTACGGTTGCTTATCCGGTGGGGATAGCCGAAGATGTCTTCGTCGGTGTCGACAAATTCACCTTTTCGGCGGATTTTGTCGTCGTTGACTACGAGATGGACCCCCGTGTTCCATTAATCATTGGACGTCCATTCTTGAGGACTGGTCACACTCTCATTGATGTAGCCGCGGGCGAATTAATCATGAGAGTTGGTGACGATAAAATCATCTTCAACATGGGTAAACTTTCTAAGCAACCTTATGAAAACGAGAGAGTTAATTTCATTGACGTTCTTGATGAGGCTTGTGAAGAGCATTTCAAAGACGCTTGTAAAAGTGGTTCTTCTTCTCTACCTATTATTGAGACCGTTGCCTCTATTGCTCCATCACTAACTCCATTTGGAGAAAGTGATTTCCTTTTGAAAGAATTTGAAGCAACTTTTGGGGATATGGACTTAAAATATGATGATTCTCCCTCCGATTGGGATGAAGACATTCGTACCATTGAGAAAATTCTCAATGAGGACCATATTTCTCCACCGTCTCCTAAGGAAATCTCTATCGATGATCTGAATTTGATTAAACCTTCCATCAACAATCCTCCGGATTTAGAGATTAAGGTTTTACCATCTCATCTCGAATACGTTTTCCTTGAAGACAATAAGCAGTCACCCGTCATCATCGCAAAGGACTTGAAAGAAGAAGAAAAATCTCGACTTATCGACGTGCTGAAGAATCATAAGAAAGCAATTGCTTGGAAAATTTCTGATATCCGCGGAATTGATCCGAACTTTTGTACTCATAAAATTCTCATAGAAGATGACTTTAAACCCGCAATCTAAAGCCAAAGAAGGGTTAATCCAAAAATTCATGACGTCATCAAGAAAGAGGTTATCAAACTTCTAGATGCCGGAATGATTTACCTTATTTCGGATTCGCCATGGGTTAGTCCCGTCCATTGTGTGCCTAAGAAAGGCGGAATAACCGTTGTTCCGAATGAAAACAACGAGTTGATTCCTACTCGACTTTTCACGGGTTGGCGAGTTTGCATAGACTATCGCAAGCTCAATGATGCAACTCACAAGGATCATTTCTCTCTTCCTTTCATGGATCAAATGCTCGAGCGTTTAGCGGGTAATGACTATTATTGCCTCTTAGACGGTTTCTCTGGGTATTTTCAAATTCCCATCGATCCTAAAGACCGAGAGAAAACCACATTTACTTGTCCTTATGGAACATTTGCTTACAAAATATTGCCATTTGGCTTATGCAATGCTCCTACGACTTTCCAAAGGTTTATGATGGCTATCTTCCATGACATGGTTGAAGAAACTATGGAAGTCTTTATGGATGATTTCTCGGTCTATGGTGATTCTTTCTCTACTTTCCTTGCCAATTTAGAACGTATGCTTACACGATGTGAAGACACTCGTCTCTTTCTTAATCGGGAAAAATGTCATTTCATGGTAAAAGAAGGTATTGTTCTTGGTCATAAAATCTCCAAAGCCGGTCTTGAAGTCGACCGTGCTAAAGTTGAAGTGATTGCTAAATTACCTCCACCTTCAATAGTGAAGGGTGTGAGAAGTTTCCTTGGTCATGCGGGCTTCTATCGTCGATTCATTCAAGATTTTTCTTAAGTCGCTCGCCCGATGACCCACCTCTTAGTAAATTAACTAAGGCACCGGTCTTGGTTACCCCTAATTGGGAGTTACCTTTTGAATTGATGTGTGATGCTAGCGACTTTGCTATTGGAGTAGTTTTGGGATAAAGAGTGAACAAACACTTCCAACCAATCCATTATGCTAGCAAGACAATGACGGGGGCTCAATTGCATTATACCACTACCGAAAAAGAGCTTTTAGCTGTAGTGTATGCTTTTGAAAAATTCTGCCCCTATCTTGTCCTTTCCACCACCATTGTGTATACCGATCATTCCGCGTTGAAGTACTTGTTAACAAAACAAGATTCCAAACCAAGAATTCTTTGTTGGGTTTTACTCCTTCAAGAATTCAAAATTGAAATTCGTGATAAGAAGGGAGCAGAAAACCTACCCGCGGATCATCTTAGTAGACTCGAGGATCCTTACCAAGGGGAGCTCCCAAATCAAGAGATTAATGACTCTTTTACCGTTGAAGCCTTCATGTCTATTAACTCCAATCTTGATGAAACCCCATGGTTTGCGGACATTGCAAACTATTTGGCGGGTGGAATTCTCATGGAAGGGTTAACGTCCCAGCAAAAGAAAAAGTTCTTTAAAGACATTAAGCACTATTTTTGGGACGACCCTTACCTTTTCAAACAATGTGCGGATCTTGTCATTCGTCGGTGTGTTGATGGGCCGGCAGCTTTATTAATCCTTGAAACTTGCCATAAAGGACCCACTGGTGGTCACTTTGGTCCCAATTACATCGCGAAGAAAGTGTTCGACTCTGGATTTTATTGGCCCACTGTGACAATCTAACATTTTCAGGTAGTGAAATATTTTCTCGTATAATATTTTGAAACTTATTTTTGTGTTGGTTGACGAACTCACAATTTACGGATTTAAATTTGGGCTTACGTGCATAATTTAGCGTCTTTTACGACTAAACCGGAAACCTTAGGATTACGTATTTACGTTTTTGAACTCCGTTTTTGATGAGACAATTTTTATTGGATTCGTTTTGTGACGTTGATTCATAATTTATAAAAACGTTCTTCGTAAAACGACCCGAGGGCACGCAAATCGAGAAAAGTAGAATCGAGAAATACCCGTAAACTAGTGAGATGGGACAAAATACATTGTCCCACCCCACTATCTAAGTTGGACGGCACAACTTGACACCACACCATGAAGGTGGCATCAAGTTAGCAAGCTTGTTACATGTGTAAGCTTAGCTTACATCCTAAGCTTACTTCCCTTTTACCACTAACTCAAAACTAGCAACTTCTCATTCCATCTTTCCATACATGCAATTCAACACCAAACTCTCTCAAACAACTCCTCCCTTTTCCGTCCAAAATAAAGCTACACACACCCCTTTTGATCTTTTCTAGCCATGAAACACATGTTTACTAGCTCTATTAAGGAGTTATCTTGAAGCCTTGATCATTTGATGGCCATATTAACATCATTGGAGGTGATTTGCTTGTGTCCTAGGGCTGATTTCCCAACATATGTTCTTGATATTTGATGGTCTTGGAGTTACTTGTTGTGTTCATCAAGTTCTTGTCTTCCAAAAACAAGAAAAACACTTGGTTGGTAAAGAAGATCATCCTCTCCATTTTTCTCTTGTTATTTTGTAAAGAACAAATGTATTTTCTTTCATTTTGTATATGTATATGATGTATATATGATGATAAAAATGTTGTGTGGGGATCAAGTGTTGATAGATATGCTTAAAAATGTTAATAACTATAAGAAATGAGGCTAAAATCTTGATTATATAGTTGGCTGTATAAAAACAGTATAAAACTAAACGATGAACTGATAAAATTGCATGGTATGATCCATTTACAGTAAGTACAAGATGTTATACACATGTGAGAGTTGGCCATGCAATGGAATCAAAATAATGAGTGAGATATGATCAAAACAAGTTAGGTGGTCTAATCTGAATAAGCAGTTTTGTAGGGACTGTTAAGGCATGATAAACTTAAAATGGGCAGTAGCTATAACTAAGTTAAATGTAGCACATAATATGAAGAACATGTCACCCAAAAATGAGTTTCTAATTCATTATAGAACTCTAGATATGGTAAAATGGTGAACATGAAGATAAAAATCAGATTTTTGGAATTAATGTTTATTATTATTATATAAGCACTCACATTTTAATGTATAAAATGTAAAAATAAAAATCCACTAACTTATAAAACTTATTTATATAAATATATAAAAGCTTAATTAAATGGATAAATTGTATAAATGGTAATGAAATAATATTTATAAGTAATAAAAACTATAAACTTGATTTTTACGACTTTTTCGGCTATTGCCGTAAAATTAACGTTTTTCGCCAAATAAAACTTAGACGACCAAACCCGTCTAATGTAAAGTTTATAAAAGTCATATACTGATATATAAGTAACTAATACAAGTAAAAACCGATAAAACCCGAACTATAAGAAATACGGACATTAACGAGCTAACTAAACATATTGGACTAATAATTGGACTAAATAAGATAAATGCTTGTAAAAAGAGCTTATTGGGCTTAACCCATTTGGGCCCAACATGAAAAGTATATATACTGATAATATAGGTACAAAAGGGATTAAAACAAGTTAAAGAACTTATACTAAGCTTAATGGACTTAAAATAGGTAAATAGGTAAAACTAGCAAACTAGTAAAACGTTACCAAAACGTAAACACTAAAATGAGTAAACAAGGATGTATAAACCCACTTGATCATCATAATATGTACAAAAATCATCATATGTATATTGTTATTTTGATAAAAGTCATTGGACCGAGTCTAAGACCGATTATTATTTATATAGGTTTCCGTGACCGAAGCACGCCCGTAGCCGATAATCCGCCTTTCATTAACAACGTGAGTTCATAGCCTCACACTCTTTTAAATGTTTTATAAAATGATTTGTAAACCCGCGAGGGAGATAACATGCTAGATTTTATAAAAATAGAACACAAGTAGTCCCGATTGTATGCTTAATGATATGGACCCGAATGATGCTATGACCCTATAAACGAGACTAAAAGGATTATTAGTAGTTAGGTTATGTCACTTAAAGTCCCATTAGCATGAATTGTGAACTACCGGGATTTGGTAGACGCTTATGCATTTGATAGTACTATTTGGGGACGATCACCCCAGTTCGCGCCTTGACGGTTGATCCCCGTCGTACCACATTGATTGGTAAGCGAATTTATGTATGAGAAGATTCCATAGCGTGATTTTTGTGACGACACGCTAACTTAGATGGGCAAATTGTTTGTCGGGTTCGCGGCCCGCTGTTTTCATAGTAAGGTAACAATGTCATGCGGCTAATAATAATCCTAATCCAAATAAAACTTATCCTAAAATCTAAATACAAAACGATAACGACGCTAATAACGATGAATATATTACCTATCATGGTAATATAGAGACTACGGTCTCATGGACGGTTTAAGATGTATGCTTGATATATATTGCCTGACTAGCAATATGAGGACTTACTTCCGATATTATACTTGTGTTCTGATTTTAAATGATTGTTTTATATAACGGTTTTTATTTAAACTCTATTAATTCACTCGGCATTCACTGATATGATTTTTGCATGTTTTTATCTCAGGTGCTTGAAGGTAATCCAGATGGAGATCGACTCTGATGGCCCACATAATATTAAAAATGTTCATTCGATCTATGTTTTGTAAACTATATGACTTGTATAATTTGGGACCTGTTGTACACTTTGAAACTTTTTATCGAATGAATGTATGTTAAACCTTGAACAACCATTTTTATTTGTTGTCTATGATTGGAGTTATTGTGCTATCCCGTAACACTCTGAAAGACCCTTCCGCTGTACCGATACGAAAAATGAGAGTGTTACAGTTTGGCACCAGAGCTCTCGTTATAGAGAACAAAAGATTTTAAAAACCAAGGTTTTGAACAAAACTTTTCAAAATATTTTGACAATGAACATTTGAGAAAATATTTGAAAAATCTTTTGACTATAACGGTGCCAGAGATCTCCGACGTTACCAACAAGCCCTATTGAGAAGATATATATTTTGATATATATAATTTAATTTTTATATATATATATATATATATATATATATATATATATATATATATATATATATATATATATATATATATATATATATATATATATATATATATATATATATATATATATATATATATATATATATATATATATATATATATATATATATATATATATATATATATATCATGATTTCAGTATGTAATTGTTTAACTAGTATGTTATCCTAATACGAGATATATATATAAATGCAGATTGTCATGGCTGACCCTAATATTCCTTTAGAAAACCATGCTATTCCCGAACCTAATGTAGATGATGATCCTTATTTAGACTTAGTAGATTATGATATTGATGATGAGGAGGAACCATTTGAGGATCTCGAGTTAGGACTAGGAGATCAAATTGCCCCTCAGGTTGACTTGGTAGAGAATGAGATTGAGAATGTTGATATTGAGAATGATGAGGAGATTGGGTTAGATAATTTAGATGATGAGATTGACGACGAGGATGTCGAGGAGGATGTAGGTATAGATGTTGAGGTCGATGATGATGAGGAAGCTGAGCTTATTTATCCTTATGATGTTCCAGAGGGCGAGCCTTTGCCCCCACCAGTTTATTTGTCTGATTCTGAGGTTGAGCTACCTAGGAATGAAACGTCTGAATCGTCTGAATCTGATTCTGAATCAGAGGAGGATGAGGATGATGATGCACCTGACGGTACGGATGGTATTGTTACTCGTAGATGTGAGATAGGAGAGTCATCTAGTGCTCGAGAGGCTACTCATATTGATGGTCTTGCACCATGGGCCTTGAGACGTGATCTAGATGCTTCCCGTGTTAAGAGTTGTATGACAGAGGTTGGATTAGGTGTTGTTCAGACTCAGGTTGCTTATTTGGAGTCGAAGACTAAGGTTGGCGAGAAAGAGCGGGAATTGCTTAGTTTGGATTTGAGTGATGTAGAGCGTGGTTTGAATGAGGCTTTTAGGAGGTTATCGGTGTTGGAAAGTGGTGAGTTTGCTGAAATGAAGAAAAAGGTGAATACTATGGAGATTCAGTTGAGTATAGCTCGTGCGATGCGTGAGAAAGCTGAAAAGGAGTTGAATATATCTGTGGGATGGAACAGTAGATTTTATGCTGACATGGTTGAAAGAGGAGTAATCCGTAAGCGCCCAGCTGAAGATGTGTCTAGTGATTGTCCGACAAAGATTCAGAAGACGATGGATGATGGACCATCTGGCGGTTCTCAGTAGACCAGTCTGTATTTATTAGTGACCTTTGTATCTTTTGTACTTTTGTAGCTTTGACTGATCCGACTTGTTAGTAATAGACTTGGCATGAATTTTGAGTGTATATAGTGCTAGAACTTTGATATGGGATGTAACTAAGACAATACTTTTGTTTCAAATCGAATGAAATATGTATCTTGTCTTGAATTCCATATTGTGCCTTATTTGTATCTTAATTATGAATTCGATCCATATTATATGAATCCTTTGTTGGATGAATGCTTAATACTTTGAAATTGTTAAATTATAGAACTATGCCGCCCAAGAAGGCTGTGACTGAGGATGATGTACGTAGGATTATTACGGAGCAAGTTACCGCATCTATGACTGAATTTATGGCAAATGCTAGAAATGAAGCTGGCGGTAGTGGAGCTGTCGATAGTGGAGCTGGCGGTAGTGGAGCTGGCGGTAGTGGAGCTGGCGGTAGTGGAATTGGCGGTACTAATGTGAATGTGAATGCTAATAATGTGAATGCTAATGCTGGAGGAAATGTAGGAGGACTTGGAACTAATGCACCTGAAGTTGGTGGTTGTACTTATGTGACGTTCATGAAGTGTGAACCTCTACCTTTTAATGGAACTGAAGGTGCTGTAGGACTAAGCCAGTGGATCGAGAAGATTTAATCGGTGTTTCGGATTAGTAAGTGTAAGGAGGAAGATAAGGTGACTTTTGCTATGGCTACTCTTAAAGGTTGTGCGTTGACTTGGTGGAACGGGAGAATTGCTTTCATGGGTCTTGATGCTGCTAATGCTACTCCTTGGGCTGAAATTAAGAAGTGGATGACTTTGGAGTTTTGTCCTCGTAGTGTGATTATTAGGTTAGAACAAGAGTTGATTCATTTGAGAATGAAAGGTGTGGACATTGATAGTTACACGAACCGATTCCATGAGTTGGCCTTGCTATGTCCTCGATTGGTTGAACCCGAAGAGATCCGAATTGAGCAATATGTTAAAGGGTTGACCAGGAATATCCGGGGGGACGTGACATCGTCGAAACCACTGACCATTGATGATGCTGTTCGAATGGCTTACCAACTCATTGGACAGATAATTCAGGATAGGGAAGATGAAGCCCGTGTAGGTGAGAAATGAAAGGGAGACAGTGATCGTGTAGATAGAGGTGATAATAGGAAGAATTTCAATCGCCGTCAGAACAAGAGAAAGGGGAATGCAAATGCTCTTACCAACAACACACCACACAACGATGATAGATGTCCTAAGTGTGGCAACAAGAAGCATGCTGGCGACTGCTGGAAGTGCCGAAATTGCGGAAAGCTTGGACACAAGGTTGAAAGGTGTAAGAAGGGAACCATTTGCTTCAATTGTAATGAAGAAGGTCATAGGAAATCGGAATGCCCCAAGTTGAAAGCGATTGTACCTGGAAGAAACCCCCAGGGTGGTATCTACCAACTTGGAATAATTGAGGTGAAGAAAGAGGATCCGAATGTCGTTACCGGTACGTTCTTACTCAACAATCATTATGCTGTTGCTTTATTCGATTCGGGTGCCGATAGGAGCTTTGTATCCACTAAATTTAGTGCCCTTATTGATATTGAACCTGTTGAGATAAATACCAGTTACGAGGTGGAATTGGCTAATGGTAAATTAGTGAAAACTAATAAGCTATTAGAATGATGCTCTCTAAATCTCTTGAACCATTCCTTTCCGATTGATTTGATGTTGATAGAATTAGGTAGTTTTAATATTATTATTGGTATGGATTGGTTGTCGTTGAATAATGCTACTATTTTATGTGGAGAGAAGAAGGTTAAGATTCCTCTTAGGAATAGGACGTTAGTAATTGATGGTAGTCGAGGTGAATCCCGTTTGAAAATCGTTTCATGTATTAAAGTCCAAAAGTACATCAGGAACGGTTGTGAGTTATTCTTAGCTCAAGTGACCGGGAATGAGTCTAGGGAGAAACGATTGGAAGATGTACCTATTATTTGTGAATTTCCTGAGGTATTTCCTAAAGATTTACCCGGACTTCCACCGATAAGGCAAGTAGAGTTTCGAATCGATTTAATTCCGGGTGCTGCACCGGTGGCACGTGCGCCTTACTGATTAGCCCCTTCTGAATTAAAGGAGTTATCTGAGCAACTTAAGGAGTTGTCTGATAAAGGTTTTATTCGACCGAGCTCGTCGCCTTGGGGAGCTCCAGTCTTGTTCGTTAAGAAGAAGGATGGATCTTTCCGTATGTGCATTGATTATAGGGAACTGAATAAGTTGACAATTAAAAATCGATATCCTTTACCTAGGATTGATGATTTGTTTGATCAACTGCAAGGATCTAGTGTGTATTCTAAGATAGATTTGCGGTCAGGATATCACCAACTTCGCGTCCGTGAAGAAGATATTCCTATAACTGCATTTAGAACTCGTTATGGACACTATGAATTTCAAGTAATGCCATTTGGGTTAACTAACGCACCTGTGGTTTTCATGGATTTAATGAATCGAGTGTGCAAGCCCTACTTGGATAAATTTGCAATTGTGTTTATTGACGATATTCTAATCTATTCTAAGATTGAAGATGAGCATAGAGAACATTTAAGGATTGCTTTGAAATTGTTGAAGGATGAAAGGTTGTATGCTAAGTTTTCGAAATGTGATTTCTGGTTAGATTCTGTGCAATTTCTTGGTCATGTGATTAACAAAGATGGAATTCATGTTGATCCTGCAAAGGTTGAAGCTATTAAGAATTGGTCTGCTCCGACAACGCCAACGGAAGTGCGACAGTTCTTAGGATTGGCTGGCTATTATAGGTGATTCATTAAAGAATTTTCTTTGATAGCTAAACCCTTGACTAAGCTTACCTAGAAGAATAAACCTTTCGTTTGGGGAAGTGATGAAGATGGAGCATTTCATACATTGAAGCAAAAATTATCTAGTGCACCAATCTTATCATTACCCGACAGGAGTGAAGATTTTGTAGTGTATTGTGATGCATCTCTTAGAGGTTATGGAGCTGTTTTGATGCAGCGAGAGAAAGTGATAGCTTATGCTTCTAGGCAATTAAGGAAGAATGAGGAGAATTATACTACTCATGATCTTGAGTTAGGAACTGTAGTCTTTGCTCTTAGGTTGTGGAGACATTATCTGTATGGCACCAAGTGTACGGTATTCACCGATCACAAAAGCCTACAGTATATTCTCGATCAGAAGGAATTGAACATGAGGCAACGAAGATGGATATAGTTGTTAAGTGATTATGATTGTGATATAAAATATCACCCAGGAAAAGCCAATGTTGTTGCCGATGCGTTAAGTAGGAAAGATAGAGAGCCTATCAGGGTGCGTTCTCTAGTCTTGACCGTGCACAATAATTTGCCTGAGCAAATTAGAAATGTGCAAATAGAAGCTTGTAAGAAGGAGAATTTTGTTAATGAAGGGTTCCGAGGAGAAGGAGATCCTGTAGAGGTTAGAGCTGATGGAGTGAAATGCTTAAGAGGTCGTCTGTGGATACCTAAGTTTGGAGGCTTAAGAGATTTGATTATGTTAGAATCCCATAAATCTAAGTATTCCATTCAACTAGGATCTGATAAGATGTACCATGATTTGAAGAAGTTGTACTGGTGGCCGAATATGAAAGCTGACATAGCTATGTATGTTCTTCAATGCTTGACTTGTGCTAGAGTTAAAGCTGAACATCAAAAGCCATCAGGACTACTTCAACAACCAAAGATTCCTGAATGGAAGTGGGAGCGAATTATGATGGACTTTATCACCAAGCTTCCTAGAACATCATCTGGAAACAACTCGATTTGGGTTATTGTCGACAGACTGACCAAATCAGCACACTTCATTCCAGTTAAAGAGCAGTTCTCACTAGAGAAGCTGACTCGTATATACCTTGATAATGTTGTATGCAAGCATGGAGTGCCTGTATCGATCATTTCAGATCGAGATCCTAGATTCGCATCGAATTTTTGGAAATCTCTCCAAAGATCTTTGGGAACAAATCTCGACATGAGCACTGCTTATCACCCCCAGACTGATAGGAAGAGTGAAAGGACGATACAAACACTGGAAGATATGTTGAGAGCTTGTGTGTTAGACTTTGGTAAGAATTGGGATAAACATTTGCCGTTAGCAGAGTTTTCGTATAACAATAGCTACCATTCTAGTAGTAAGGCTGCACCGTTTGAAGCTTTGTATGGTAGGAAGTGTAGATCTCCTGTATGTTGGAGTGAAGTTGGGGATACCCAGCTCACGGGACCGGAATTGATCCGGGAGACTACGGAGATGATAGTTCAAATTAAGAATAGGTTGTTGACTGCCCGTAGTAGACAGAAAAGTTACGCGGATGTGCGGCGGAAGCCAATGGAGTTTAAAGTGGGTGACCGAGTAAAGTTGAAAGTATCGCCATGGAAAGGCGTTATAAGATTTGGAAAGCGAGGAAAATTGAATCCCCGTTATATTGGACCCTTTAAGATTTTATCTAGAGTAGGTCCGGTGGCTTACAAACTAGAGTTACCCCCAGAACTTCATGGTGTTCACAACACATTCCATGTATCTAATCTGAAGAAATGTCTAGCAATGAGTGATGAGAAAATTCCGTTAGGTAAGGTTCGAATAGATGGGAAGTTGCATTTTATCGAAGAGCCCGTAGAAGTTATGGACCGTGAGGTAAAGCAACTAAAACAAAGTCGGATACCTATTGTCAAGATCCGATGGAATTCAAAGCATGGACCAGAGTATACTTGGGAACGAGAGGATGAAATGTGGAATAAATATCCGCACCTCTTCGATTTTAATAAGAAACGGACATCCAAATGAAATGGATCACGAGGACGTTGATCCCTTTTAGGAGGAAAAGCTGTGACAATCTAACATTTTCAGGTAGTGAAATATTTTCTCGTATAATATTTTGAAACTTATTTTTGTGTTGGTTGACGAACTCACAGTTTACGGATTTAAATTTGGCCTTACGTGCATAATTTAGCGTCTTTTACGACTAAACCGGAAACCTTAGGATTACGTATTTACGTTTTTGAACTCTGTTTTTGATGAGACAATTTTTATTGGATTCGTTTTGTGACGTTGATTCATAATTTATAAAAACGTTTTTCGTAAAACGACACGAGGGCACGCAAATCGAGAAAACTAGAATCGAGAAATACCCGTAAACTAGTGAGATGGGACAAAATACATTGTCCCACCCCACTATCTAAGTTGGACGGCACAACTTGACACCACACCATGAAGGTGGCATCAAGTTAGCAAGCTTGTTACATGTGTAAGCTTAGCTTACATCCTAAGCTTACTTCCCTTTTACCACTAACTCAAAACTAGCAACTTCTCATTCCATCTTTCCATACATGCAATTCAACACCAAACTCTCTCAAACAACTCCTCCCTTGCCGTCCAAAATAAAGCTACACACACCCCTTTTGATCTTTTCTAGCCATGAAACACATGTTTACTAGCTCTATTAAGGAGTTATCTTGAAGCCTTGATCATTTGGTGGCCATATTAACATCATCGGAGGTGATTTGCTTGTGTCCTAGGGCTGATTTCCCAACATATGTTCTTGATATTTGATGGTCTTGGAGTTACTTGTTGTGTTCATCAAGTTCTTGTCTTCCAAAAACAAGAAAAACACTTGGTTGGTAAAGAAGATCATCCTCTCCATTTTTCTCTTGTTATTTTGTTAAGAAAAAATGCATTTTCTTTCATTTTGTATATGTATATGATGTATATATGATGATAAAAATGTTGTGTGGGGATCATGTGTTGATAGATATGCTTAAAAATGTTAATAACTATAAGAAATGAGGCTAAAATCTTGATTATATAGTTGGCTGTATAAAAACAGTATAAAACTAAAAGATGAACTGATAAAATTGCATGGTATGATCCATTTACAGTAAGTACAAGATGTTATACACATGTGAGAGTTGGCCATGCAGTGGAATCAAAATAATGAGTGAGATATGATCAAAACAAGTTAGGTGGTCTAATCTGAATAAGTAGTTTTGTAGGGACTGTTAAGGCATGATAAACTTAAAATGGGCAGTAGCTATAACTAAGTTAAATGTAGCACATAATATGAGAACATGTCACCCAAAAATGAGCTTCTAATTCATTATAGGACTCTAGATATGGTAAAAATGGTGAACATGAAGATAAAAATCAGATTTTTGGAATTAATGTTTATTATTATTATATAAGCACTCACATTTTAATCTATAAAATGTAAAAATAAAAACCCACTAACTTATAAAACTTATTTATATAAATATATAAAAGGTTAATTAAATGGATAAATTATATAAATGGTAATGAAATAATATTTATAAGTAATAAAAACTATAAACTTGATTTTTACGACTTTTTCGGCTATTGCCGTAAAATTAACGTTTTTCGCCAAATAAAACTTAGATGACCAAACCCGTCTAATGTAAAGTTTATAAAAGTCATATACTGATATATAAGTAACTAATACAAGTAAAAACCGATAAAACCCGAACTATAAGAAATACGGACATTAACGAGCTAACTAAACATATTGGACTAATAATTGGACTAAATAAGATAGATACTTGTAAAAAGAGCTTATTGCGCTTAACCCATTTGGGCCCAACATGAAAAGTATATATACTGATAAACGAGACTAAAAAGGACCCGAATGATGCTATGACCCTATAAACGAGACTAAAAGGATTATTAGTAGTTAGGTTATGTCACTTAAAGTCCCATTAGCATGAATTGTGAACTACCGGGATTTGGTAGACGCTTATGCATTTGATAGTACTATTTGGGGACGATCACCCCAGTTCGCGCCTTGACGGTTGATCCCCGTCGTACCACATTGATTGGTAAGCGAATTTATGTATGAGAAGCTTCTATAGCGTGATTTTTGTGACGACACGCTAACTTAGATGGGCAAATTGTTTGTCGGGTTCACGACCCGCTGTTTTCATAGTAAGGTAACAATGTCATGCGGCTAATAATAATCCTAATCCAAATAAAACGTATCCTAAAATCTAAATACGAAACGATAACGACGCTAATAACGATGAATATATTACCTATCATGGTAATATAGAGACTACGGTCTCATGGACGGTTTAAGATGTACGCTTGATATATATTGCCTGACTAGCAATATGAGGACTTACTTCCGATATTATACTTGTGTTCTGATTTTAAATGATTGTTTTATATAACGGATTTTATTTAAACTCTATGAATTCACTCGGCATTCGCTGATATGATTTTTGCATGTTTTTATCTCAGGTGCTTGAAGGTAATCCGGATGGAGATCGACTCTGATGGCCCACATAATATTAAAAATGTTCATTCAATCTATATTTTGTAAACTATTTGACCTGTATAATTTGGGACCTGTTGTACACTTTGAAACTTTTTATCGAATGAATGTATGTTAAACCTTGAACAACCATTTTTATGTGTTGTCTATGATTGGAGTTATTGTGTTATCCCGTAACACTCTGAAAGACCCTTCCGCTGTACCGATACGAAAAATGAGAGTGTTACACCCACCATTTATCGTGATGCACACAAAATGGTTAAACATTATGATGGTTGCCAAAGACAAGGCAAGATCACACATAAAGATGAGATGCCTAAAAATTTTATACAAGAATGTGAAATCTTTGACGTATGGGTTATCGACTTTATGGGGCCATTTCCATCATCCAAAGGGAACAAGTACATCCTCGTAGCCGTTGATTACGTATCTAAATGGGTTGAAGCAAAGGCTCTCCCTACGAACGATGTGAGGGTGGTTGTGACCTTTTTGAAACAACTTTTTGATCGATTCAGTGTTCCTCGTGCTATCATCAGTGACCGCGGGACTCATTTTTGCAATGATCAATTTTCTCGAGTCATGGCTAAGTATGGTGTTAATCACCGTCTTTCCACCGCATATCATCCCCAAAAAAATGGTCAGGCCGCGATTTCTAACCGTGGACTGAAGAGAATTTTAGAGAGAACTTTGGGAGAGCATCGTGCCTCGTGGGCCGATAAGTTAGATGATGCTTTGTAGGCTTTCCATACCGCCTATAAGACACCTATTGGTTGCACTCCATATAGTCTTGTGTACGGAAAGGCATGCCACCTCCCCATTGAGTTGAAGCACAAGGCTTATTGGGCCTTAAAGTGGGCTAATTTTGATATCAACAAAGCTGGTGATCTTAGGAAGATCTAACTCAATGAATTAAATGAACTAAGTAATGAAGCTTTTGAGAATTCATTGATCTACAATGAGAAAACCAAGATCATTCATGATGCAAGGATTAAGAACCGAGAGTTTCACATCGGTGATCAAGTTTTACTCTTTAACTCTCGGTTGAAGATCTTCTCAGGCAAGCTGAAGAGCCGTTGGTCTGGTCCATTCACCGTCGCCAAAGTTTTCCCTTACGGCACCATTGGACTTTCTCAACCAAATGGGCCTAATTTTAAAGTGAATGGCCGGCGTGTGAAGCTGTAATTTGGTGAGGACATCTCTCATGAGATGATTCCATCCGTCACCACGTTCCCCTTGAATTAGTTCTGGGTCCAGTCAGGCTCGTGACTCGGTTAACAAAAACAAGCGCTTCTCAGGAGGCAACCCGTTGATCTATCCTTTACCCGTTTTCATAATAAGTGTAGGGGAGCTACATAGGGTTTGTTGTTTTCTTTCTTATGATGTGCAGGGAAGAAAGCTTCAAAGAGCACTTTTGATGACATTTGACGACCCGTGATCCCGTGTATCCGTCTTCCCGGTTCTATCCTAATCTGTCGTGATTCAATATTTCATATCTTATATGTTCACATTGAAATCACTATAGTTGTCTCTTCCTTAGCGAGCTTTAAACAACGTGCACAATGTCCTAAGTGTAGGGGAGTTTAATCCCACATGCTTAAACATTGAGGACAATGTTTATATCAAGTGTAGGGGGACTTCTATTGAAGTAAGTGGGCTTTTCCATGAATTTGCCCTCATTTTAACCGGAAAATTTGATTTTTCGACATTTTTCAAAATTTTTAATCTATTTTGGCCTAGTAGTATAGTATTTTCCTTTGCTATCGTTATTTACTCTCTTTGATAGAATATATTTTGAATAAAGTGATTTTAATTTTTAAACGTCGTGAATCTTTTGACTCAACCCGAGTTTACTCTAGCTAGTATCCTTAACGTGTTTAAGTCAAGTTTTGCTAGGCTTTTATATAGGGAACTTTAAAACGCGAAAGTCTTAACTCTTACGGGTTAAGAACAATAACTTTTCGCAAGTTCCTATAATTGATCCTAAAAAGTCGTTTATCAAGGGAACTTTAAAATGCGAATTCTAAAATTAAAAGAGTTTAAGAATTTGCAAGTTCCTATAGATGACTTGAAAACCCAAAACTTTGATATAATTGGCTATGCATCCACGAGTCTCATTCCTTGAGATTTTAAATTGTGGAGAACGAGAGATGATAGAGTCAATTATAAGTTTGGTATTCTTTCATGAATTTATGTGAGTTGATTATAAGCTTTTTCTCCCATCGCTTGCTAAAAAATTTAATTGCAATAAGTAAGGTTGTACGATTTGAAAAGTTACTTAGCTTCTAGCATAAGATCGTTTAAAAGTTGCTCGATATTAATTAGAGTTCATAGCCAAAGCATAACTTATTGAAGTGGGACGCGAAGATTTGTGAGTCCGAAAAGGCCCTAACAAGGCATGAGGGCTACATTTTGTTGCTAAAGATCCAAAAGTGATGTGAAGAATCATTTATCAAAAATCAATATGAAGGATCGAGACACACGACAAAAAGCAAATACTCCCCAAAAGATCATGTAGAAGTCTATCCGAAAAGACCCTAACAAGGTATGAGGATAAATAGATCCAAGTCCTAAAAGGAGGCGGATCGTTGTATATCAAAGTCCAAAATAAAGATTGGAGAAAAATGAAGAAGTCGTGGTCCAAGTATGAAGAACCTCTCAAAAACTTCAAGTGAAGAAATTCCTATTATGAAGAGAAGACCATAATTTCAAGAACGTCTCTCAAGATTCGAAGTATGAAGTCACTGCCAAATATCGGTCCGAGAAAGGTCTCAAATCGTGAAGCGAGTTATGCCAAGATATGAACTTTAAGAGGTCCCGAGAAGCAGTTTTAAAAGATTTTGTCCTTTAGCTAACTATTGATTAAATCGTCCCACTTTATTTTCAGCCTAAATAAATGATCAAAATAAGTCAAACAATGCATCCTCGTGATCATTCAAGACAATTATAAAATATAAGAGATACACCTAGGAATAAGGGAGTCTAAGTGAATAATTGGGCTTATAATAACAATGATCTCGTTTATAAGCTTGGTGTGGGGAACGTGAAACTTGAGGGTGATAATCATTCATGACAACCAAAACCGCAATGTAAGTCTTTGATTTCTTTACTTGTTTTCTTTTAAGTTTCATTAATGTTCAGTGTTTAATAAAGGCCAAGGTAGGTTAATTATGATGGAAAATGTAAAACGTGCTTTGAAATTAATGCATTGCAATGAGGGCATTGCAATGGTCAATTGTAGGGGATTTAATAAGTGTGAAACACTAATCCTTTTACCACTTATTTCCAATAATAACAAGACCAAAACGTGTATTTTATGTCGTAAAAGTCAGAATTATGCGTGGTTTGCGTTTTTATTGTGTTTCAGGATAAAAATATGAAAAAGGAAGAAAACACGGGCTATCACGGGCTTTTATCGAAGAAAAAAACAAAAGACAAAGTCAAAAGATCAAAAGTGAAAGAAGAACGGAAGTCGAAGACCTATTTTGAAGATTAACGTATGCAACAAGCCTTTAAACCCGTCGGTGTATCGAGTGGACGAGTTATAGTCTCGTGAGGGTTTCCACTGAACACACCCACAAAGTTCGTAATATATATTTTTTGTATACAATAGACAAGTACGAAATACACGGGCCCATGCACGCCACATTAATCAAATTGCAAAGTTTTTCGTTTTATATTTTTTATATATTTTCACATTTTATTAATAACAAGCACACACAAAACTTTACGTAATGAAAAATAAAGGTGATATAAACAATCATTTATTAAAACGAAACGATATTTTTACAAAAGTGCGCTGCACAATACAAATGTGCGACGGTCTTATTATGGCAGAAAGCACATTTTTTTAGCTTTTAAGATTTTATCAATTAACAACATATAGAAAAAATTTCATGTTTGGTCCCTATCGTTTACACCAAACATCAAGTATGGTCCCTATCTCAAACTAAGTCCGCAGATCGTCCCTATCATTTATACTTTGGATCAAAATTGGTCCCTATCTTGGATGGGAGTTAGTTTTCTACGTTAAGTTCAATAAAGAGAGGGGTATTTTGGTCTTTTCTATATTATACATTAAAAATAATAATAATGTCTTCATCCCATATTTTACTCTCCACCGGTTTCTCCATCCTTCCATATCTTTTCGTTCCTACCACCTAAACCTCAAATCTACATTAGATCTAAAGAGATGGTCGCCACCCCTTTTGCTACACCACCACCGTATCCCATACCCACCAAAACTTTCATCACCACCAAGAATCTCACCACCACTGAAACTCTCATCACCACCGAGTATCTCATCACCACAGTGAATACATTTGTGGTTCGTAGTTAAGTCTCGAAAAATCAAGAACAAAAATCTACATATGTTATATCTGTCTTCCCAAACCCTTTCTAACCTAACCGGATCTGTCAATTACAAATCATCCGTCATTAACCCCTCATCCTTTGTCAATACGGAACCCTCTCTATCCCATATCGAACCTAAATTTGCAATCGACTGAGTTAGCTACGTCTCTTATTGCTTCTGCACGAAATCCGGTGTACCCAATTGCTATTGTTTAGGTTTGGTAGGTGCATACAAAATGGTGAAAATGCATAGATTTTTAGGCATAAACGGATTTCGATGTACCAAAATATGCTGCTATTTGTGTTTGTTTGTGTACCAGGATAGTGTCTACTTGTTGTATCAGATGTACCATGGTCGTATATCAAAAGATAGTCCAAATTAGATTTTTTTAGAGAGGTGATGGTAGTTGTTGGGGTCATTGATGTACTTGGTAGCTTGTGGTGATGGTAGTGGTTGGGGTCGCTGATGTACCAGGTAGCTGATGATGATGGTGGTGGTTGGGGTTGATGATGTACCAGGTAGCTTGTGGTGATGGCGATGATTCGGGCTACAAATGTACAATGTACTAGAGTTGATGGTGGTGGGTTGATGGTAGTGGGCTGATGCATCACATACCAGGTGTAGTTTCATTCGGATCCGGTTGATGTGGAGGAGGACGATGATGATGGTGATGGGGAGGGGGAGGAAGAAGGAGATGGTGAGTTGGATGAGATTGATGAAGAGGATGGTGAGGATTGATGGGCGTGAGCAGGGCTAGGATGATGATGGGGAAACTGGCGAAGAGGAAATTGGTGAAGAAATTGGTGTCGATGAAGGAAGGGGATTTTGAAGATGATTAAGAGGCTGAGGATTAGGTAGAGAGAGAGAGAGATGAGATAGAGAGAGGGAGATCAGAGAGATATATAAGAAAAACATAAAAAAGAAATAAAGAAATAAAAAATAAAAAAAAGAAATAATATGTTTTATTAATATATAATATGGAAAAGACCAAATTACCCCTATATTTATTTAACTTAATGGATAAAACTAACTCCCATCCAAGATGGGGACCATTTTTGATCCAAAGTGTAAACGATAGGGACGATCTACGGACTTAGTTTGAGATAGGGACCATACTTGATGTTTGGTGTAAACGATAGGGACCAAACATGAAATTTTTTCCAACATATATAACCATTTACAAACAAACACAAAAACATATAAACACATAGATGGAACTTTCCACTCCTCGTGAATACGGAATTCACATGCTCAACTCGAGCGGATGGAGTAGGAGATGTGTTAGTCCTAACGGTTTGATCAAAAGTGACATGAGTTTGAGACATCGACAACTCATTAATTTTTGTTTCCATGTTTTCTAAAAGAGTTTGGAAATTCTTTTCATTTTGCTTCATTTTAAAACTCATAATGTTAACGGTCTCTTTCACAAAATACTTTGCAACTCTTTGACTATCCAAAAATTTAGTGATTAACTTTTCGAGATCGATTTCGGATTGAGGTTGAGATTGATGAGAATGCAAATCATGAGAATTTTTGTTTTCACAATCATCGAGGTGATTTGATTCATGATGTTCACACATCGGCGTGTCATCGTTCATGCGATTTTTAAAAGCGATATTACCTTTGAGATCGTTATATTTTTCACGCATCTCATGTGGTTCTTCTTTAAAGATTTGGAAATGAGAATCAATTTTAGCTTCAAGAGCTTCCAACTTTTCCATTAATCGAGAGGTATCAATACTACTTTCATCGGCGAAAGAAGTAGATTTACAATTATCTTTGTTTTGAGACTTTTTGGGCCAATTAAGTTCAAAAAGAACTTTGTCTTCAAGAAATTGAAAAGCTTGTTTCAGAGTTTTGTAGAGGAAGATTCCTCCAGCTGTTCCATCAAGGATCGCTTGAGTGGATTCGTCTAAACCATAATAAAATATTTGAATAATAGCTCTTTTGGGTAGACCATGCCCATGGCATTTTTGAAGCATGTTCTTAAGTCGTAACCATGCTTGGGTTAGACTTTCATATGTGGTTTGAGAGAAAATCTTATTTCGAGTAAAAGATGTTCAAATAACAAAGGTGGAAAGAATCGGCTTATAAAAGCTATTCGCATTTGTTCCCACGATGTTATAGAATATTCATCAAGCTTATCGAACCAGATTTTAGCATCATCGGCTAAGGATAGTGGAACATCAAAAGTTTAATAACTTCACTTTGAGTATCACCATACTTGAACATGTCGCAAATAGCGAGAAATTCACGAATGTGTTCATGCGGATCGACCAGCAAATGAGAATCGAATTTTTTCTCTTGAACCATTTGCAAGTGGGTAGTGTTAATAAGAAAGTTGTCATCAACATATGTTCGAAAAATGGCGGAATTAGGAGTCGGTGCTACGGTACTAGCACTATTCCAGAAGGGTTGATCATCGAGATCGATATCTATGATATGTTCGGGTGGATTGGGTTGGGTTTCGACGTCCTCTTCATATATATCTATAATGACAAATTCATTGTTGGATGGATTATGGGTTGAAAATTTGGGTGATTTGATCTGAAAGCATTCTTTTGTGATCATTTGAAATTCATAACTCCACGTTGTTTTATTTAATTTAAAGAATAGATTTACAAGTTCTTTTCCCCACGATCATTGATTTAAACAAACGTTCAATATTTTGCAAAAAGACATTTTTTATGTTTTATTTCGTCTTTTTTATATATATTTGTATTATTATTATTATTTTTATTTTATTTTATTTTATTTATTTATTAATATTATATATATATATTTGTTTTATTTTTCAGATTATAAAAGGGTAAGAAGATAAATTAAAAAGAAAGCAAAACTAATATTTTTTGTTTTTGTTTTTTAATTTTTTTGTTTTTATTGATGATAAACTATATATTTATAAATTCACAAAGTCTAAAACGCAGTTGGGTTGGTTTTTGAAAATCACTGAAATTAATCAGTTGAGAGGAAAGTTCGTTTAGATAAAAAGTGCATCACACTTGTGGGAAGTGCGACAGACTTATATTTTTCCAGAAAGTGCGGCGCACATTGGGTAAGTGCGTCGTACTTAGAAATCCTCCAGAAAGTGCGGCACACAAAAGCAAATGTGCGGCGTACTTTTTGCAAATTTTAAGACAGAAAATTTTGAGATTGCCAGAAATCTCTACAGCGATGGTTTAATTTTAAAAAAAGTATCTCAAAAAGTTTTAATAAGTAACGAAAACAATCCTCGGCAGCGGCGCCAAAAACTTGATGTGTGTTTCGCGAGTCCTAAACAAAGGGCCAAAAAACTTGATGTTGCGAAAGCGAGTTTTAAATTTATATTACTAGATGATTATCAAACAAGGGACTAAAAACACAACACGGGCAAGTATACCCTTTCGCGTATAGTATAGTCTAAAGGTAAGTCCAGGTCGATCCCCAGGATTGTTGTTAACAAGTAAAAACAATGATCTCTAGAGTGTCACAAGTTTTAAAGATTTCAGCTTCTAATAATGATTTAAAGGTGTGTTTGGTTACGGATAAGAACATAGAAAAGATGGATAGCTAAGATGGTAATAAGCACATAAACAAGGTAAGACAACATATGGATGACTAGTCGCACATTAAACATCTAATCAATATAACAAAAATCTTTCTACAGATCATGTCATACCAAAAGCATTAAGATCGGTTTATGTTGGTTTCAATAATTCAAGCACTAAACAAAATTATGCAAGAGGTGTTATGTATTTTATTCCACCAATCGCGACAAAGGCGAATACCAAGATTCATTTACTAGATGACATGGAATCCATTCAATCATATAAGTACTAGTTATAATCATGAATGAACCAAATACATAACAATGATCAAACATAATAGTATCGAGTACAAGAACAAATCAACCATGCTTATAATCACGAACCAGGGAGAAAGTGTGCCGCACAAACCTAATTGTGCGCCGCACTTCGCCCCTGCGAAGCTAATACAATCTATTCATAATTCTATATACACTTAACTAAACACACAAGACAATTACTCCATAATCAAAGGAATAACAAACATAACATTCATCATAATTCTAGAATTGATCATAATAAAAGGAATACAAGATTATACCAAAGTTATACGATCCAAATGATGATTAAAAGTTTTCCCAAACGAAAACTATATGCTAATGATTCCAAATGTTTCGAACCCTTTGGGTGATGCTACTTGGCCCAAAATTTCGCAAAGCTACTGAGGAATGATGGTGGAAGATGGGAGAATGAATGGAGAGGTGTTGGAGAGGTGTGTGTAAAATGAGTAGAAGTGGCCTCTATTTATAGAGCTGTCTGGGGTCAAATGTGCGTCGCACTTCTCCGAAAGTGCGCCGCACTTTGGAGACGGGAATGTGCGGCACACTTATGAGATTGTGCGCCACACTTCTGGGCGTTCCAGAATCTTCAATCAATAACTTTGGCTTATTTGCATATTGAGGACCCTTCTTTGTATGTCTTCACTTTGCTCCTTCAAACTTTATATATGCATATAAAACACAACATATTAAGTATCGGAAGCTCTTATTTATACTACAAAGTGGCATTATAATGATAGATTGAATATGTATATTTAGGTCGTTATCAAACTTAAACATTAACATCATCATCTTTTAAATCACTACCACTATCCAGATCAATAGCATCTCCTAAAGTTACTTCAATCTCTTTTAAATGTGGGTGCAATACAAATTCATTATTGGAAGCATAAACATGTATTTCCTTCTCACTTTCCCCCCATTTAACAAATCCTTGATAGTCAGATTCTATTTTTAAGGATTTCAAACCTAAGTGAAACTCTAATCCAGGAACAAGATAATACAAAGCCTTTACACAAGTGCTATATCCAGTTGTTAAAAGATTAATAAAACCACCTAAATCTAATAAGGCTAGGTCATAATTCTTCAATTCAGGTAACATTTCATACTTATAAGATAAAGGGTTTCTTAGAAAGACTCCACCATGATGATATTTTATGACCAATGATTCAGATGTCATCATCCAAAAAAAACAAAGTTATCAATGGTCAGTAATTAACAAAAACCTAAAAATAACTTTTCAATTAAAGAAATACTAATTAACCTAATTTTAAACAAAGACTAATTAAAAAACCCCAAAATTCATTTATCCAATAAACAAAGACTGGTAAACCTAATTTTAAAATACCCCAAAATTTATTTATCCAAAAAAAAAGACTAGAAACCCTAATTTTAAAATACCCTAAATTAATTATTCAACTTTGTTAAAGAATCACCAATACATATTGTCGAGGAGTTAAAAACACTAATTAAGAACCCTAACTATAAATCAGACTTAAAAACCCTAACTAAAAATGCTAATTAAAAACCCTAATTAAAAACCTAATTTATCGATTAGAGAAAAACCCAATTGAAAACCCTAAATGGATTTATCAATTAAACAAATAATGGATAATTAAAAAATGGTTTAATTTGAGAATAAAACTAAACTTTTATTGGGTAGATGAAACCCGTATGAAAAATTGAATAAACAATATGGGTTTGTAACGTGTTGGATCGAGAGAGAAATGGGATTGTGTGTTCTTTTGGATCAAAGAAATGAAATTGGATTGTTTGCAAATGTGGGTGCGTTTGTTTTTTAATGGTTCATTGACTCGACGTAACACGATTGACTCCACGTAAGCAACCAACGTGTTACTCAAGGTTAAAACATAATGAGTAACGAGGAGTTCAGGTAAACAATACTATAGTAACCTAAGTGTAAGGTTTTAAACTTTGGTAACAAAATCGTTAATTTGGCCAAATTTTATTAACCTCTGTGTATATTAACCCTTTAAAGATCTATAGTCTTTGTTCGAATGTAAAATCCAATTGTGTTTTTGAAGACCAGTTTCATTGAGATTGTTAACAACACGTTCCAAAAACTTTTTGGTTAACCATAACTTTTAGAAAACATAATGTTTTTATGAAAAATATGTTTGGGTTAAAAAACTAATACTTCTCTTCTTTATCAAAGGTATAACGCGCTGAAACGTACATTACTCTTAAAGAAAGCTCAGGTTGTGTAATAAAGTATACAAAATCCATGTTGTACGGATATAAAGTAATTTGTACCCAAGAAAATTAATTGACGTTCGGAGGAATAGGTTGTGAGGCTGAATATTATGAGAAAATTACAATGCTATGCAGCAGCTGCCGCCTCAAAGGAACTTATCACTGGCATGTCACTGCACAGAAGGCAAGGAATCTCTGGAAACAAAAAGTTAAACCAGGGTTCATGACAGGGAGAAGTTGGTTGATACTTACCAGCACCAACATCTCGATACAGGTACAATGCCGAATCCTATAAATGGTAATTGGTGTCCGTGTGTGTTGCCTAACTGGTGAAAATAGGTTGGGTTGACCCGGAGTACACATTTGCTATCTATTTTTTTCTTTCATAAAAAATTAGTCCGTGTTGGTAACATATTCGGTGATTACTACTCTTGTTCAACAACTTTTGCACTGAGAGTTAATTTTGCTCTTGAAATACATATTTTGGAAATGTAGGATATAAGTTTATTGGTGTGATTACACGTTTTTTAAGTCCTTGAAGGTGAAAGATCATCGTATTTATTGAATATATGAACATTACTCGTTACTGTTGATCTTTATTGCTGAACAGGTCTGCTTAAAAAAGCTTTGGTTTTTATGATTAACATGACATTTCCTGATGATGAATGGAACTTTTGAGTGTTAATTGAGAAATCCATTACCCACACAGGGGCGGCTCAGGCTGTGATCCGCCAAAACATTCAAAACAAGCCCAAACGGGCTGTTTCAGAAATAAGGGTGCGTTTGGTTTATTGAAACAGTGGGAAAACATAGACAAGCAGTGGGAACAAGGGTAAAAATTAGTACCTAGCATTCTAAACAGAAAATAAAGGATTTTATTTTCAGATTAGCGACGGTTTTGTGACACTATTTTCCGTCGCAGACTGTTTAGTGACAGTTTTCTTTATAGACAGTTTTAAAACTCAGCTTTTGGTCACACCTTTTAATGACAGTTTTTCTGTCGTAAATTTCATATAGACAGATTTAATATAGTTGTGAAATTGTTTAGTGCGACCGAGATGGGGGTATCTTGGTAGGCTCGGGATATAGTTTAAACATATAAAACGAAGATTTATATATTATACCTTTTTATTAGTTGTTTTATAAATGTCTTAAATTGTATTTTAAATGAGTTAAATTAAAATGGTTTTAATATTTAAAAAGGGTATAATTATATTATATGAATTATATTACTTTAAAACTTCTAATTTATAAATCTTATGTTTTAATGAGTTAATTTATTATAGTATTAACATAACGTCAGAACACGTTGTATCATAATTATTAGTGAGTCGTTATATATATTAAGAGGATTTATATAAATTCAGAGTCATCAGCTAATATACGTACAGATTTCCAGAAATAGAATAAATAATTGAAAAAGCCAATAAGATCCCTAAATTTAGGAAACGAATATCAGTTTACTTATTCGCGTCCCTTATTCATGTAGCTCACGTGAAATCAGTGTAGACTTTCCGTCAGTTGATCTCGGTCGGTTACTGGACATGAGGTACGGATTTTCAGTCCTTTCAGTAAGGACTTCCCTTCTATGCATGATTAGGATTTCCCGTCTGCAGCCAAATGTTTTTCCTCAGTATGTGATTAAGCTTATCAGTAATCATGTTAATAATTAAATAAATTGTCTGAGCATTACATACAAGCACGACCAGTTTATGTACTAGTTACGGAGGTACCGTAACCACGGCACTAGAGGCACCGGTGTCGTGACTCACATGCAGGAGAGTGATATCCTGCATCTTCCCTTCACGTTTTGGCCATTATTATCATGTCATGTGGGGCGTATGGATGCATCCTAGGCTTATCAGTTTACAGTTATCAGGGTGAATGTGGTGTGTGCTCTACATCCTTCACATTGGAGCTGATCCCTCCACCCAGCACAGTATTTAGAGGTCACCCCTCTACAGTTATTTAAAGGTCACCCCTCTAAAGCATGACGAGGTCACCCCTCAAGTTATTCATGCATGGTTGTTACAGCACGTGACCTATATAAGCTCTGGCAACTAAAATACAGTAAATGCATGTCTTCAGATTTTATAGTTAATAATTTAGATTATGTATTTATAAACTAGGTTTCTCATATTTTATACAGGGTACTACTACATCTTACATATCAGTCTCATAGCTTCATTAGTTGCCATTTATTCCATTTCCTTCAGTACATTTTTATCATGCTTTTATCCGTTCACTGAGCGTTATGCTCAGCCATATTTCCCTTTCATGTTTCCAAATGGCAGGTACACAGGGACGATCTTAGGACTTCTAAGAGAGTACGTGCAGTGGATGGGAGCTATACAGACTCCTTTATTTTTATGCACACATTACATTACTTTGGTTGTTTGACACTATTTCGTCCTTTTCTTTCAGTATTTAAATCTTTATATTTTGAGCTTATATTTGGACTACCGATGTTTGATTCCGGTATTTCCGTACGGTCAGTTAATGTTTCATACATTGCCTTGCATGCTTTGATGACACGCCATAAATACACGTAACGGTCCATTTATCCAAGTGGGGTGTTACAATTATGGTATCAGAGCGCAAGGTTCGACCTGTAGGCTCTAAAACATGACCTATGACTAGTGGGTAGTCACCAAGAACTTCCTGTATTTTGGCGTCGTTATCTTCCATGATACTCATGTATTTTATCAGTCGGGTTTTCAAAATTTTGACTAAGTAAACGGTTAGTACAGGACTGGCCATACTGAGTCGCATTTGCTTTTCAACGAACTTTTCGTGTTGGTGAACTGACCATAGGCGTTCATCCTTGCCCGTTTAAATTTTGTATAGATGAACTGACCATAGGCGTTCATCCTTACTCATGTCAAATTATGTTATAGTAAATTGTCATTTTGTGAACTGACCATAGGCGGTCAACAATATTCATGTCATATTTTGTTGGCTATGCCTTCATGAACTACACTATGCATATTCAGATTTTATTATTCCAGGTTCTGACAGTTTTATCAACTTATCCTCTGTTATTTCAGATGCCACCCAGACGCGAAACCGAGAATGATCCTAACGCAGCTGCTATTGTTGCTGCTGTTCAGGCTGCTATACAAGCCATGTTACCCCAAATTCGTGATGAGATCCGGGCTGAATATCAAAACGGACCTCAGCAGAATAACAACCCTCCTGCCCCACCACCTGCCACTTTAGCCACTTGGCTAGATTTGTTTAACAAACACAAACCCCGAATTTTTGAAAAGACTATAGCTCCAACTGATGCAGAAGACTGGATCTATCATGTAGAGAAAATTTTTGGAGCTAAGGGTTGTGGTGATGCTTTCAAGGTTAGGATTGCAGTTTATAAACTGGAGGGTCATGCTCTCATTGGTGGAGGTCTCAGAAACTGTCCAATGGGGGAGATGCTTGGGAGCTTGCATTGACCTGGGCACGTTTCAAGACGATGTTCTATGACCAGTTTTTCCAGCATGCTGAGCAAGCTAAACTGAAGAGGGACTTCCACGTCATTCGTCAGAATCATGGCGAGAACAGTATAGAGTTCATGCACCGATACCTCAGGATGGCTCTACACTCTAGGACTGCATATAGGCTGGTGAGTGCCACATTCACTAATGTGTCACAAGTAGCTAACGCAGCTCGTGATATTGAGATGCTTTTCGAGAGGGATGAGCTCGAGAATGTAGAGCGTCCTGAGAAGAGGCACATCTCATCCAACAAACATAAACAATTTAATTATGATTATTACTGTCAACTTATATGTTATGTTTTATCCAATTAAAATCTTGCAGACACAGAGGAGGAGACCGGTCCCAATCGGCTACTCCACATCAGAACTACAGAAACCACGGTTAGTCTTATGACCGTAATCGATCAGATAAGAGGAGCGGTGGTGATAACTACCGCGGCAGCTCAAACTCATCTGGCAACTACATGTGATTCCTTAAGCACCAGAAATACTAGACTATCGTGTAAAACAAATCTCAATTTTTTTGTATATTCCAACAGAGATGCTAGACAGGGGTGTGACCAAAACAACAGAGGTCAGTAGTCTGCCCGACCGGCAAATTCTGGTAATTTTTAAATTTCAGCCAAACAGCCTTATTTCAGTTATGTTATCAGAATCGTGACACGTGTTTATCTTCGTAAATCAGGTTCTCAACAAACCAGAGCTGCTTCTACCGGGTATTCTTATCCCACTTGCATCACATGTGGGAAGAAACACTCGGGACCTTGCGTCGTGGTACAGGTAGTTGTTACAAGTGTGGTCAGTCGGGCCATTTGAAGAGGGATTGCAAGAGCGGGGATGCTCCCAGTACCTCAGCGCAGATTCCTTAGATTTTACCTCCACCACCACCGATACCACCAACCACTGGTCGTGTCTACACTACTACCCATGAGCAAGCAAATAAGACCACAGGTACCATTACTGGAATTTTGTTTATACATGGACAGTCTGCCTGCGTGCTTTTCGATACAGGCACCACACACTCAGTTATATCTACTTTATATGCTGCTAGAATAAATATGACCCCTACGCCACTAGACAGTGTACTTAGTATATCTACCCCTATGCGAGACTCGATACTTATTACCCAGGTGTACAAGGACCTTCCTCTTGAGTTTGACGATAAAATCCGTCCAGTCAGTGCCCTTCCTCTAGATATGTGCGAGTTCGATATTATTTTAGGTATGGATTGGTTGTCAGCCCATCGTGCCACTATATATTGTTATGCTCACAGGGTCATCTTTGGTGATGTCCAGACACCAGAGTATATTCACCGGGGTTTCCTACCAGGAAAACATGTTCAGATCATTTCAGCTTTACAGGCCCGTACTCTATTATACCATGGTTGTGAGGGTTTCCTAGCTACAACTCATGACACAACTTATGAGACACCTTCAATTCATGATCAGCCAGTTGTGTCAGATTTTCTAGATGTCTTTCCAGAGGAACTCCAAGGCTTACCTCCCATGCGAGAGGTAGAATTTGGTATCGATCTCATTCCAGGTGTAGAACCAGTATCTAAAGCTCCTTACCGTATGGCTCCTGTATAGCTTAAGGAGCTGAAAGATCAGCTTCAGGAACTTCTAGAAAGGGGTTTCATTCGTCCAAGTGTGTCACCTTGTGGCGCACCAGTTTTGTTTGTCAAAAAGAAGGATGGTAGTATGCGTTTGTGTATTGACTACGGTGAGTTGAATAATCTCACTATTCGTAACCGTTATCCACTTCCTCGTATTGACGATTTATTCGATCAACTTCAGGGTGCCAAGCACTTCTCAAAAATCGATCTACGATCAGGCTACCATCAGTTGCGTGTAAAAGAGCAAGATATATCCAAAACTGCTTTTCGCACCAGGTACAGTCTTTACGAGTTTGTTGTTATGCCATTCGGACTCACGAATGCACGTGCAGTATTTATGGACTTGATGAACAGAGTCTTCCACGAATTCTTAGACAAGTTTGTGATTGTATTCATTGATGATATCCTTAATTTCTCCAAATCTAAAGAGGAACATGAGGATCATCTCTGTACAGTTTTGCAGATTCTCAGACGAGAGAAGCTTTATGCTAAGTTTTCTAAGTGCGAGTTTTGGCTGAATACAGTAGCGTTTCTAGGTCATATTGTTTCTGAATAAGGAATCACTATGGATCCTACGAAGGTGGAGGCTATCGCCAAATAGCCGAGACCGACATCTGTCACAGAGATACGTAGTTTTCTTGGGTTAGCGGGTTATTACCGAAGGTTAGTGGAAAACTTCTCACGTTTCGCGTTACCTTTGACCCAACTTATGCGAAAAGGTGAGAAGTTTATATGGACCGAGGAGAGAGAAAAGAGTTTTGAGGAACTCAAGCATCGATTGATCTCAGCACTGATACTTACTCTTCCATCCGGTACAGGTGGTTATTAGATTTACAGTGACGCTTTAGGAAAGGGTTTAGGCTGTGTTCTTATGCAGCATGTGAAAGTCATTGCCTATGCTTCGCGCAACTGAAGCCGTATGAGAAAAATTATCCTACTCATGATCTAGAGCTCGTAGCAGTCGTGTTCGCCCTTAAAATTTGGAGGCATTATTTATACGGTGAGTCATGTGATATCTTCACCGACCACAAAAGTCTCAAGTACATATTTACCAAGCGAAAGCTGAACATGAGACAGAGGCGATGGTTAGAACTGTTGAAAGACTATGACAATAATATTCAGTATCACCCAAGTAAAGCAAATGTAGTAGCAGATGCCCTTAGCAGGAAGTCAGGAATGATAAATGGCATCAAAGTTCAGGAAGAAATTATTCAGGACTTAGAGCGGTATGATATTAAGCTCTTAGTACGCGGACAGAGGGGATACTGGGCTAGTCTGAGGGTAGAACCGGATTTACTCTCTAGGATTAAAGCCGCACAAAAGGATGATGGTGAAATCTGGGCGATTGTCCAGAACATTGACCAGCAGACCGAATTTCGCATCGATGGCGATGGTATCGTATGGCAGGGTACCAAACTATGCGTTCCAGAAGACCCTGCTCACAGAGAAGCCTTAATGACTGAGGCTCACAGCTCTCCATTCTCTATCTATCCAGGTTCCACTAAAATGTACCACGATCTTAAGCAGCATTTCTGGTGGAGCGGCATGAAACAGGATGTCACAACTTTTGTGTCTAAATGCTTAACCTGCCAGCAGGTTAAGATAGAGCATCAGCGTACCAGTGGTCTTCTCTAGCCATTAGATATTCCAATGTGGAAATGAGATAAGATCTCTATGGATTTTGTCACCGGACTACCACAGACTCAGCGGAGACATGATGCAATCTGGGTTATTGTCGATCGTTTGACCAAGTCAGCACATTTCATTCCTATTCGTAAAGATTTCGCTGTCAGTAAATTAGCGAAACTATTCACCGAGGAGATTGTACAATCACGGTATACCTTCAGAAATTATATCAGATAGGGATCCCCGTTTCACTTCTCACTTCTGGGGAGGTTTGCATAAAGCTTGGGGAACTAGGCTCAAGCTCAGCAAAGCTTTTAACCCGCAGACAGACGGTCAGTCAGAGCGTACCATCCAGACCTTGGAGGACATGTTACGCGCCTGTGCATTAGAATGGACAGGACACTGGGATGACTATATTTGCTTGGTCGAGTTTGCCTACAACAATAGTTGGCATGCTAGTATCAAGCGTGCTCCATTCGAGATGTTATACGGTAGAAAATGTCTTGCTCCTATTTGTTGGGATCAGGTTGGAGAACATTTGATTGAGGGGCCAGAATTAATAGAGCTGACCAATGAAAAGGTCTTTATTGCTAGGGCAAAGCTGCAAGAAGCGCGTACTCGCCAGAAAAGTTACGCCGACAAGCATCGTAAAGATCTATCATTTCAGACTGGGGATCGTGTGTTCCTCAAAGTATCACCCGCACGCGGCGTTAGACGTTTTGGCCTCAAAGGCAAGCTCAGCCCTCGTTACATCGGACCGTTCGAAATACTTGAACGTGTCGGTGAAGTGATCGGTTGGTGTTACCACCTCAGCATTCACACTAACACAACGTATTTCATGTATCATTACTCAGGGGGTACAACTATCATGAGCTTCACAAAGTGGATTATCCACTCGATCATATTCGGGAGTATCTATCTTATATTGAGGAACCCGAAGCAGTTTTAGATCGCCAGGATCGAGTTATGAGAAGGAAGACCATTCCTTTCGTCAAAATCTTGTGGAGGAACCATACCGAGCGGGAGGCCACTTGGGAAACAGAGGAGTCTATACGGACTTCTTATCCTCACTTTCAGTTTTGATTCGGGTATGTCCTTTCGGCTTTTGTATCTTTAGCTTAATAGCATTTTCAACTTTTACCCCAGTCAGCTTAAAATACGTTATAATTCGGGGACGAATTCTTCTTTTAGAGGGGAAGAATTGTAAAACCCAGTACGGGCGTATCCTTAATTCGGGGACGAATTATTCTTTTTAGAGGGGAAGAATTGTAAAACCCGTATTTAAATCAAGAAATGTAAATACGCGGTTTAATTATTTAAACTATTTACGTATTAATTATTGACGAAAACAAACGCGGGAATACGAATACGTTTAAAAAAAGTAAAAGGGGCCAAAAGGCCGGTTTGTTTTTTAAAAAAAAAGAAGAATAGAAATTTGGCCAGGCCCATTTGAAAGAATACAAAGGACGGGACTTTAACCCTTCTCCCACACATCAGTCGTACAAAAAAAAGTTATTAGGGTTTCACCACCATTGTGTCCGCGACCTTAAGGAAACTCAAGGGAGTTTTCGGTTGTGTTTCCGTTTCTCTTAGCAATAACACAAGGTAAATCATGTTTTCGTTTCTCTTATTTTCTTTATCACGAATTTATGATTTAATAAAAAAAAGAAAAAAAAGAAAAGGGGTTCGTTTGGGTTCGATCTGTCCAGCCGAGACTCTGAGAGTCTCGGTGGTGGCTGCGGTGGTCGACCAAAGGCAGAAACCCCAAAAGGGGTGTGTTCGTTTAGCTTAAGATGGTCAAGGGGTGTTGGCTTATTGAACCGAGACTATAAGGTCTTGTTGGCCTCATCCTTCTGCCCAGCCGTGACCCATATAGGGGCGGCTCGGGCTGTGATCGGCCAAAACATTTGAAACAAGCCCAAACAGGCTGTTTCAGAAATAAGGGTGCGTTTGGTTTATTGAAACAGTGGGAAAACGTAGACAAGCAGTGGGAACAAGGGTAAAAATCAGTACCTAGCATTCTAAACAGAAAATAAAGGATTTTATTTTTAGATTAGCGACGGTTTTGTGACACTATTTTCCGTCGCAGACTGTTTAGTGACAGTTTTCTTTATAGACAGTTTTAAAACTCAGCTTTTGGTCACACCTTTTAGTGACAGTTTTTCTGTCGTAAATTTCATATAGACAGATTTAATATAGTTGTGAAATTGTTTAGTGCGACCGAGATGGGGGTATTTCGGTAGGCTCGGGATATAGTTTAAACATATAAAACGAAGATTTATATATTATACCTTTTTATTAATTGTTTTATAAATATCTTAAATTGTATTTTAAATGAGTTAAATTAAAATGGTTTTAATATTTAAAAAGGGTATAATTTTATTATATGAATTATATTACTTTAAAACTTCTAATTGAGAAATCTTATGTTTTAACGAGTTAATTTATTATAGTATTAACATAATGTCAGAACACGTTGTATCATAATTATTAGTGAGTCGTTATATATATTAAGAGGATTTATATAAATTCAGAGTCATCAGCTAATATACGTACAGATTTCCAGAAATAGAATAAATAATTGAAAAGGCCAATAAGATCCGTAAATTAAATAAACGAATATCAGTTTACTTATTCGCGTCCCTTATTCATGTAGCTCGCATGAAATCAGGGTAGACTTTCCATCAGTTGATCTCGGTCGGTTAATGGACACGAGGTATGGATTTTTCGTCCTTTCAGTAAGGACTTCCCTTCTATGCATGATTAGGATTTCCCGTCTGCAGCCAAATGTTTTTCCCCGGTATGTGATTAAGCTTATCAGTAATCATGTTAATAATTAAATAAATTGCCTGAGCATCATATACAAGCACGACCAGTTTATGTACTAGTTACGGAGGTACCGTAACCACGGCACTAGAGGCACCGGTGTCGTGACTCACATGCAGGAGAGTGATATCCTGCATCGTCCCTTCACGTTTTGGCCATTATTATTATCATGTCATGTGGGGCGTATGGATACATCCTAGGCTTATCAGTTTACAGTTATCAGGGTGAATGTGGTGTGTGCTCTACATCCTTCACATTGGAGCTGATCCCTCTACCCAGCACATTATTTAGAGGTCACCCCTCTACAGTTATTTAGAGGTCACCCCTCTACAATATGACGAGGTCACCCCTCCAGTTATTCATGCACGATTGTTACAGCACGTGACCTATATAAGCTCTGGCAATTAAAATACAGTAAATGCATGTTTTCAGATTTTATAGTTAATAATTTAGATTCAGTATTTATAAACCAGGTTTCTTAGATTTTATACAGGGTACTACTACATGTTACATATCAGTCTCATAGCTTCATTAGTTGTCATTTATTCCATTTCCTTCATTACATTCTTATCATGCTTTTATCCGTTCACTGAGCGTTATGCTCAGCCGTAGTTTCCTTTCATGTTTCCAAACGGCAGGTACACAGGGACGATCTTAGGACTTCTAAGAGAGTACGTGCATTGGATGGGAGCTATCCAGACTCCTTTATTTTTATACACACATTACATTACTTTGGTTATTTGGACATTGTTTCGTCCTTTTCTTTCAGTATTTAAATCTTTATATTTTGAGGTTATGTTTGGACTACCGATGTTTGATTCTGGTATTTCCGTACGGTCAGTTAATGTTTAATACATTGCCTTGCATGCTTTGATGACACGCCATAAATACATGTAACGGTCCATTTATCCAAGTGGGGTGTTACAATAGCTGAGGTATTTGGGAGCTCAGAAGGAAAAAAAATAAAATTTTTAGAGTGATCACAGCGTGTGCAAAAGCAGTCTTGCAAACATCATGTTCTTACTCTCGCCACTAATGGTAGCCTCATCGTGAATTATTTTGTAAAAAATGTTCAAATCGTAGCAAGTCAGATAAACCTTCTATACATGGAATGAATATCGATTAAGAATGGTGATATGGTAAATTTTCTGGTGGTCGATACATGATCTCATGTTACCGTCCTTCTTTCTAATAGACAGAAACGGTGCACTTTCTGGTGTTGCGCTAGGGCGAATAAAGCCTCGTTCTGGTAACTCTAGCAGCTAGTGCTGCAACTCTTTTAACTCAGATGAAGTCCTGCGATATAGAGTTCTGAAAACAGGTTATGTCCTTGAGACAAGCTCGATGTTAAACTTTGTCTCGTGGTTAAGAAGGAATTTCTGGAAAACCTTTTGGAATGATATCTAGAACTTTGGAATAATCTGCTGATCATGAATTTAAAGAACTTCAGAAGTGAATTTATAACTAGTAGCTAAAAGTATTCGTAGCCTTGGTATAACAATTTACTTGTTGTAAAGCATAACAACTTGTACTAATTTTTCTTGCAGAAAATAATGGATATAATTTGGAGTTAGTAAGACGGATCTTGTCTTCAACTGGAAGGAAAATCTTTATAATTAAGGGTGATACTGTGGAGTCTTTTTTGGCTGGGAGGTAGGTAATACCCGGTTTAAGATTAAGATGACATAAGAATATGTGAAGTAAACGTGGCAACTTTCACTGAATGTGTTCGTCTGTAATCTCACAGAATGAATACCGCGTATCTAACCTGGATAATACTCCAGTGGGTCTTTAATGGTTTAATTTATGCATGGCATGACAAAACGGGTATACCTCCTTGGAGGGTACCTTGAATTTCTGAGGGCCTGTTTTAGAAGACATGTGTCTTCCGAAACGATACTAGAGACCTACGTCTTAAATGATGTCTTGACATGTGTTTTGGTAGACGAATAAGGTTGAAAATTTTGGTAACCGCTAGGATTGGCGGACCGGTTAGACTATTGACCTCTGTATTTTTGGTCACGTCCGTTTTGGAATTCCGATAGTTACTGACTGATTAATTATTAACATGGTGGTTGTCACTACCGCCTTGTCTGTTAGTTTTGTGACGGTCATTATCATGACCATGATTCATGTAACTATTTATCCTGAGTGGCCGCCTGGGTACCGGTTCCCACTCTTCTGAATGAAGGTTAGCTGAGTGAAGTGTGACATCTAGCTGAGAAATTAAAAGCATGGAACCGAATGGTAGTGTATGATAGTTGAAGTTTATTCTTGTCAGAAATTTCTAATTTATAGTTTTCGTCCTTGTTCTGCAGAGTCTTCATACTATAAACAATATCATCATCTTGAGAAATCTCCAAAGTATCAGCAGCATCAACATTTGTGAGGTCTTCAGAGTGTTAGCAACATCAGTATCTCATAAAATCTTCAATTCACGAGCAACAACAGCATCTGGTAGAATATCGACAAGTGGAAACACCTTAGATGATTGAGGATCGATTAGCAATATCCATGGAGTAGGGTACATGGAGTACACCTGGACTACTGCACATGAAGTACAAAATGAATACATCACATGGAGCATATCTGAGACACTATACGTGGAGTACACATGAAATACGGTACATGGAGTATAATTGAGACACTTTACATGGAGTACATATGGAATACTATACATGACAATGAGGAAATTTTATGGGATGATCGATATTGGGTCAATTATCTGACATGATCAGAATAAATAAATTGATTTAAATGGTAGTAAACTGAACTGAAATGAGTAACATGATAGCCTGGTAATTCCTGCGTAGACTTAATGCTGGTTGTATAGAGGATCAAGAATATGACTAAACGGAATTTCAACAATGATCAACATGAAGACATGGCTGATGAAGACCAAATATGATTTATTATGAAAACAGAATTTTACTGTAACCCTTCTATATCTTAGCATGAAAACATCATCACCTTGCTGAAAACGTAATCCTCCTAAGCAGACATGAATTTAATTAGCATGTAAACGACATCCACGCGAGGGTATGAAAAATTGATTGTTGCAAAGAACATAAAGGTATAATCAACTGAAGTTTAACATCAACTGATATGGATGGCTATGGTTCAATCCACATAATTCAATGAAGAAAACATGTGACTAAGTATGGGCGATTCTGGATCGATCCATACTTGTCAAAATTTCATGAGAACTGTCATGTATAAAAATTTACAATCTGGGGCTAAATATGGTTGGCTGTAGTCCAATCCATACTTGTCAAAATTTTATAAAATGGTGAACGCATATGGGTCAGTTTACCTAATAACATTCGACTGAAAAGCATGAAATTTGACTTGAGAAATGGTGAACGCATATGGGTCAGTTTACATAATAAAATTCGACTGAAAACATGAATCTGTCATGAGTAAGGGTAAACGCGTATGGGTCGGTTTACCAATACAAAATCTGAACGGGCAAGGGTGAACGCATATGGGTCGGTTCACCAAAACAAAAATTCACAGAAAAGCACATGCAACTAAATATGCCCAGTCCTATACCAACCTTTTACTTAGTAAAAAACTTAAGAAAATTGACTGATAAAGGAAGAAAACTGACTGATAAATGCATGAGAAACATGAAAGATAACGACGCCAAAATTCTGGGAAGCTCCTTGTGACTACCCACTAGTCACATGTCAAGTTTTAGAGCCTATAGGTTAAACCTATAGCTCTGATACCATAATTGTAACACCCCACATGGATAAGTAAACCGTTATGTGTTTTTATGGCGTGTCATCAAAGCATAAGGTAAATTTCCTAAAACATTAACTGATCATAAAGGAAACACCAGAATTAAACATCGGTAATCCAAACATAATCTCAAAACATGAAAAGTAAATACTGAAGGAAAGGACTAAACAATATCCAAATAAGCAGAATAATGTAAGAAGTGCATAAAGTAAGAAGTCTGGATAGCTTCCATCCAAATGCACATGCTCTCAGAATCCTAAGAGCGTCCTGGTGTACATGTCGTTAGAACATGAAAGGAACTACGGCTGAGCATAACGCCCAGTGAACGGATATAAAGCATGATAAGAAATACTAAAATGAAGCAGATAATAAAATACTGAAGCTGTAAAGACTGATATTAAAAGAGCAGTGGAAAATTGTGTATGTTTCTGAAAAGTCTAATTATACATAGTAAAGCTGAATTATTATTTGTTTAATCTGAAAACATGCATTTACTGTATTTTAATTGCAAGAGCTTATATAGGTCATGTGTTGTATCAACGTCTGCATGAATACATAGAGGGGTGACCTCGTCATGCTATAGAAGGGTGACCTCTAAATAATATGTTGGGTGGAGGGATCAACTCCAATGTGAAGGGTGTAGAGTACACACCACATGCACCTGATAAGCTGTAAACTAATAACTTAGGATGCATCCATACGCCCCGCTGATAATACTGATAAATGGCCAAGCTTAAATAAATGGGACGCTGCGAGAAATCACTCCCCCGCATAGGAGTCATGACACCGATGCCTCTAGTGTCATGGTTACGGTACCTCCGTAACTAGTACATAACTGGTCATGCTTGTATATAAAGCTCAGGCAAATTTAACCTAATATTAAAAGATTACTGATAAAACTTAGAACATATACTAGGGAAAACATTTAGCTGCAGACGGGAAATCCTAATCATGCATAGAAGGAAGTCCTTATTGAAGGACGGAAAATCCGTACCTCGTATCCAGTAATGAAATAAGAATAAAAGCTGAAACATCAACTCTGACTTCACGGTTACTACATAAATAAGGGACGTAAAATGAGTTGACTGATATCGGTTTATTGTTACTGACTTTAACTGTTGTTAGTTTGATTTAATTCTTGTATTATTGTTTGTATATAAACTGATAATATTTGACCATTCGATAATATTACTGATTAACGTATTTTCTGTATACCTGAATACTATATAATGTGCAAATTCGGATATAATTATCATTACTATAAATAGTAATCTGTTATAATTAGAAATTTTCTAAATTCGTTTCTTTGAAAATATTAATTAAATCACACGTTTCAAAATAATTAAAAGGTAAAAAAATATCGATTTAATTTTACAAATTAAATTAATAAAATTTAGGGTTAAGTCCATATATTACAAATGTACTTTTAAACTTTTACACATCTAGGTAACCAAGTACGAATATTACTAATATAGTCATTAAAACCGGCTATTTTTTTGAAAAATAGGTATTATGACCTGCTGATTTTTCAACTAGATAAATAAACTATTTTTATTTCCAACTTGATAAATAAATTATTTTTATTTTCCACTTAGGTTGTTTTTTTCTCATTCGTTTAAGAAATTAACGAAAGTGCAGACATAAAACCCCACTTCTATAATTGAAGATCTATTTTTGTGTTGTACGAGCATATCTACAACCAAAATCATCTCTTTCATTTTCTCAATTTAAAATCATTATCATATCAAGATCTAAAATATAAACCAACATCTTTGAATACTCACACCATACACACTTTTCCAGTCACCACGATTCAACAGCACTAAAACCCTCTAAATGCATAGATACAGAATCATGCTCAGAATCATTAACACTTGAATGGTCCATGAAAAGTAAAAGTAGATCTTGTAATCACACATCGAGTCTTACTTTTGTCCTATGGACAACTGATTCCATGTACTTAAAGCCATTGATGACATAATTTTAGAATCTGTACAATCAAATAAAGGGTTCGATGCCTTTATATAAATCGCATAAAAACATGGTTGGTGTAGCAACGGCGAGGAGGCGGAATCCGGCGAGTGTTTGTGTGGTCTCTAGGTGGTTGAATCTAGTGAAATTGGTTAAAGGGTTTTGCAATTGAAGATGAAAATAAATTGGGTTTTGATTTAATTTGAAAAAAAATTAAGCAGATGATTTATATTGTGTGATGAGGATCAAGAAGATAACGAATATAGGTATTGGTGGATTTCTTGTAGATATGCTCTATATACCGATGGATAATTATGTTTTTTATCAAGGAAAAATATACAATTTGGAAAATAAAAAGAAGGAATAACATGTCATCAGTCAAGGTCATAGGTGGCATATCCATGTCACATAAAAATAAAAATAAAAATGATGTGTCGGTAATTTTTAAGTTGCAACCTGCTCTAGTCGGTTATATTACCTATATATTAATAAAATTGAAAGTTTTAATTATTATATTAGTAATATGTGTATTTGGTTACCTAGATGTTTAAAAAATTGAAAGTATGTTACTAATATATGGACTTAACCCTAAAATTTAACAATTTATTTAATCTATTTATAAAACACCTTATAACATGATTTAATTAATATAAATATTTTCTCGCGTTTATTATTACTAGTTATCCCGAAAACCCGTGCTAAAAATCTTCCCCGAGACACCCATGTCTCGGGTTAACCAAACCGAGCCCACAGCCCCCGGCTGTGGCTCGTTCGCTGCTGGCCCACTACAGTAGCCACCGGATTAAGCCGGCAGCCACTGTCCCCTTGCGGTTCCCACTATTTTTGACCATTTCCTTCCCACTATTAATGCAATGGTTCCCACTGCTTCAAACAAACACCCCCTGGCGAGTTTTTAAAACTCACTGTATGTACTTCCAAACACCCCTTTACTGCTGCTAACCCCAAACGCCCCTTGCTGAGTTTGGGTACTCACTGTTTTTAACAGCCAAACACCCCGGTTGGGGCTGTTGGCTTACGGCTAGCACAGAAACCAACGCCAAACCCCTGGTGGTGGCGGCTGATCAAAAACCACACACACCGAGACCTTATGGTCTCGGTTTTCTTATGAATCAACCAGAACCGCGACACCCCTGTTTGTTAAATCGTGATTTCTCATTTGTTTTCGTTTGTATAATTCTTAATCCATATAAAATCATGATATAACATAAACTAAAGAACGAAGGTGTTACCGTTACAAAGATTGAGAATGAGGGATGATCATACACGAATCAGTGCTGAAGAATTAAACCCCAAATCCTTTTTTTTGTTTGATCTTTTAACTGGTGGCAACTTTTGTTTTAACCCTACCCCTTTTTTTTGTACGCGATAAGACAAAGAGGTAGTAGTGTGTATTTTGTTCCCTGCTATTTTGTGTTTCAAGACGGGCCGGGCTCAAAGCCCACTTTTCTTTTTTTATTAGTTCAAAACGCCACCCCGTATGTATAAATGTTCTCGTTTGATTTTTTGACACTTGTGAAATATCACGTGAACGTATTTATATTTCTCGTGTTTTAATTTTTATGAAACGTAATATTCTTTTCTGTATAATAAATGATACAATAATATTTTCTGAAACTTAGTAATTATTTTCTGAATAATTATTTATTTGTAATATTTAAATAAATTGAGACTGCGTATTTACTGTTTACGTTTAATTAAAGTTAAAGCTTAGACTACGCGTATTTAATATTCGAGGATTTTAAATACTGGTTTTACGGTTTGTGAGATATTTAATTTTAAAAAAATAGATTTTCTTGTTTTATATAATAGTGCGTTCAGCAGGTATGTTTTAAGGTTGATATAATGATTTTAGACCAACATATCGATTCTTCTAAACTATATAGAAGAGTAATGTGCCAATCTGAAAATTTTACACGAACTCTTACGTTTTTTATAACATAGGCTATTTTCCCTTCTAAATTTTTTTAGAATGACAATCTTCAGTTGAAAATCCCCAATGAGAAAAGCAGTATAACTAGAGTCCTTAATCCTAAATGGAGATTATACTTTCGATAGTTTTAAAAATAGCTAGGCTTGATAAATTCGTACATGTTAAGAATAAACATTGTTGACAAATGCTTAGGGTGTGTTTGGTGAAACTAGCACTGGGAGTTGGGAGTAGCGATTAGCAGTTAGCAGTTAGCAGTTAGCAGTTAGCAGTTAGCAGTTAGCAGTTAGCAGTTAGCAGTTAGCAGTTAGCAGTTAGCAGTTAGCAGTTAGCAGTTAGCAGTTAGCAGTTAATTTAAAAACTGTTTGGTAGATTAGTAGTAACTGTAATTTGAATGTCTAAAAAGAAATAAATAGACATACATATATAAATAGAAAACTCTTTTTAAATTTAATGTGTTATATTAATAAGGATAATTATGTAATTTACTATGTTTATGCTCTTTAACTAATTATGCTCTTCTAAAAATGCTTATTGAAAAAGCATATGAGATATTAGCATTTTCATGATAAATGCTAATGCTAATAGTTTTAACCAAACAAGATTTTTTTATCAATAATACTAAATGTTAATGCTAATAGTAAAAAATGCTCTTAGAAAAGCTGTTACCAAACACAGTCAGTAATTTTTCGAAGAGTGAGGGGATGCCTGGACGACGGTTAAATCAAAGTTAATTTGGACTGTAGGATGGAAGAAATCTCTAATATAAAAGAGTACTTAGAGCATTGAGTATGGTTGTGGGCCAAATTTTGTGCTAAAGAGAAAAGTGCTTGCCATGTACAATTGGCACGAGAATTTTTTTAGTAACACATTTTGTGGAGTGTGGTAAGAAAAAAAAATTGATATCAAAGGATAAAAAAAGTGGTATCATGAATCCATATAAAAGATGACCGCTAAAAGTCAACTAGTGGAGAATTCCTTCGTACTTGAGTGTCCCAATGAGCCCGTAGGCAAGGTCTTTACTATTTTCACGCATACATCATACTTTATTACAAAGAAACTATCCACAATGATCATCACTCACACTATGATAGAGTTATTTGTGGTGGGAGGAAGGGCTTAACACCCACTAGTTTCCCCTTGCATCCGCCCCTGATTATCAAGTTAACGCAATAAAAGGATGCACAATGTTGTTTCTTAACCTTGGGTATACAAATGGCCAAACTATAGGGATCGACGCATTGATACAAATATTAAAGTCCTAAATCTACTAAAAATCAAACTCTTACAAAACATCCGGGAAGGGCTATATATATTCAAAAGGCTACCTCTTTTTATTATTATCACACCAACGATCGTTTTAAGTAAACCCTAACACCTCATTTCTTTTCTTAATTAGCCCTAATCGTTGGTTACCAACACATCATTGTCTTTCACAGATTCAAGGTAAGTTTTTTTTTTTTTAGTTTTAATGTTGATGGATTATAATCAGTACTCTTAATTATATTATACGTGATGATAGCTTACGGTTCAAAAAAGTTTGTGCATCTAATCATATTTCGTTCTAACTTCGTCCCTCCTATGATTAGGGTACGTTTTTGCTTGAATGTTTGCACGGTTAGCATCCGAGTCTTCTAACTTGTTTATATAGTTCAATGGTACATGCATGTTTGCTTGTGTGCTTTCATTGTTAAGCTGTTATTTGCCACAAAGTCCAAACTCGAATCTTAATTGGACTACAGGATCGATTTAGTGAGTCAGTTTGTTCTTGTACCAAAAGTATGCAATCTTTATCGCACTCTTGGATTTATATCCGCAACCAAGTCAAATCTTAATTGGATTGGATTGTTTAGTGATATAATTTGTTCTTGTACTGAAATTGGTTATCTTTATCAAACTTTTTACTAGCTTGGTTTTACTGAATTAATTGACATTAGCGAAACGGGATTTATATAGGTATCTAAAGTCGCATTCTTGATTGAATTGCATGATTTAGTGATTCATACACTTGTACCGAAAATTTGAAATTTTTGTCAAAGCTTATTGTTAGCTATTTTTATAATAATTTGATTAATGTTCATAAGAATAGGGTGAAACATTGCAGGAGTTAGGGTTTATCTAGAATACTTATTTGTTCTTGTACGAGAATCTGAATTTTTTTGTCTAGCTTATTGTTAGCTATCTTTTATGCTGAATATAATTTTGTTTATGCATATTGAAGGATTCATATACCTAACAAAGATGAACTTAATACGGGGTGTTAATGATCCGAGTCGAGTTTCAGTATATTCGAGCTCATCTCGATTAATTATTACTAGGGGGTCGAAGCTAGCAAATTTTAATAACGTTTATCTAGCTTCTTGCTAGCAGCTTTTTTAATAATTAAGCGACTTCAAAAAAAGAGTATCCTGCTGTGAATACTGTACTTTCCATTGCAGTACATAAATTACAATACTCCTATTTATTAACATTATTTGTTTTGATTGCAGGAGCTAGCCCAATCGTAATAATAACAGCTTAAAGAACAGTGTGCTGGCTACAATGGTTATTTCTTTCGAGGAAGGATGGAGTTTCATGGAGACTGGGATTGAGAAGCTGAAGAGAATTTTGGAAGGGAAACCAGAACCGCAGTTCATCTGCGAAGAACACATAAACCTTTACACAAAAATCTATATCATGTGTACTCAAACGCCTCCATATGATCATTCTTACCGGTTGTATGATAAATTTAAGGAAGTATTTGATGAATATATCCATTCAAATGTATTGCCATCATTGCGAGAGAAAAATGACGAGTTTATGTTGCAGGAGCTTGTGAGACGATGGGCAAATCAAAAAGTAATGGTTAAGTGGCTTTCGCGGTTTTTTCATTACCTTGATCGTTATTACATTACTCGAAGGTCTTTACCTACCCTGCGTGAAGTTGCTCTAACTTGTTTCCGTGACTCAGTTTACGAGGAAATTAAGGGTAAAGCCAAAGATGCGGTGATTGTTCTTATTAATAAAGAACGAGAAGGAGAGCAGATTGACAGAGCATTGCTAAAGAATGTTCTTGGCATATTTTTCGAAATCGGCATGGAACCAATGGATTTCTATATAAAAGACTTTGAAGGTTTTATGATTACTGATTCGTCTGATTATTATTCTCGAAAAGCATCAAACTGGATCATTGAGGATTCTTGTCCTGATTACATGCTGAAGGCTGAGGAGTGCTTAGAAAAGGAAAAAAACAGAGTCGCTAACTATTTGCACTCAAGCAGTGAGCCAAAGCTCATAAAGACGGTGCAAAATGAATTGTTGGTCAAGTATAGTAATCAGTTGCTCGAAAATGAGAATTCTGGATGTCGTGCCTTGCTTCGTGATGATAACGTAGAAGATCTTAGGAGGATGTACAAGCTATTCTCTCAAATTCCCAAAGGACTGGATCCTGTTGCTTATATGTTCAAGCAGCATGTTACTGCTGAAGGAATGACTTTAGTCCAACAAGCTGATGATGCTACGGAGAATGTTGGTGGTCTGCTGGAGCAGGTGTTTGTCAGGAAAACAACTGACTTGCATGACAAGTTCACCACATATGTTCCTGATTGCTTTGTAAATCACATCCTATTTCACAAGGCCTTGAAAGAAGCCTTTGAGATTTTCTGCAATAAAACTGTTGCTGGTTGCTCTAGTGCGGAGATTCTGTCTACATATTGTGACAATATCCTCAAAAAGGGTGGTAGCGAGAAGCTTAATGATGAAGCTATTGAGGAAACTTTTGATAAGGTGGTTAAGATTCTTGCTTACATCAGCGATAAAGACCTTTTCGCAGAGTTTTGTAGGAAAAAACTTTCTCGACGTTTACTTTTCGATAAGAGTGCAAATGATGATCATGAAAGATTGATCCTCTTGAAGTTAAAGAAGCAATTTGGTGGACAGTTCACATCTAAGATGGAAGGTATGGTGACAGATTTGGCACTGGCGAAAGAGAATCAGTGTCAATTTAATGTATACCTTTCAAATACTCCACTTGCGAGTCGTGGGATTGATTTTACAGTCACTGTTTTGACTACGGGTTTCTGGCCGAGTTATAAATTTTCTAATCTTTGCCTGCCTAAAGAGATGGTGAAATGTGTTGACATGTTCAAGGAGTTTTACCAGACGACAACCAAAGATAGAAGGCTGACATGGATCTATTCTCTAGGGACGTGCAATGTGAACGGTAATTTTGCTCAGAAAACTATTGAGCTGGTTTTAACAACCTACCAGGCAGCAGCTCTTTTGCTATTTAATGCTTCGGAACAATTGAGTTATTCTGAGATCAAGACACAGTTAAATCTTGCTGATGAGGATGTTGTGAGATTACTCACATCCCTATCTTGTGCGAAGTATAAGATTCTCACCAAGGTGCCAAGCTCAAGAACCGTTTCTGAAACTGACATTTTCCAGTTCAATTCAAAGTTTACTGATAGGATGAGGAGGATCAGGGTTCCTTTGCTGCCTGTGGACGAGAGGAAGAAGGTCGTGGAAGATGTTAACAAGGATCGGTGCTATGCTATAGATGCTTCACTTGTTCGCATTATGAAGTCTAGAAAAGTTCTCAATCATCAACAACTTGTTTCAGAGTGCGTGGAGCAGCTTAGTCGCATGTTCAAACCTGATTTTAAGGTTATCAAGAAGAGGATTGAAGATCTGATCACGCGCGAATACTTGGAAAGGGACGAGGAGAACCCAAAACAGTTCAGATACTTGGCTTGATCAATAACTATCGGACGAAATTATGAATTGTATAGAGTTATTTTTGTTCTTTATCGGATATCATATTGTAATTTTTATATCTGAAGTATGTAACAGGTTTCAGCAACATGATGACATAAAATACACAAAATTTTCAATCTTTTCCGATTTAATTTCTCTTATTTTTCTTAATATTAAAAAAGTTTTGTTTTTTTTGAAAGGCAGTTATAAGCGGAAAACCGGAACCAAACTACAAACAGAAGGCTCACCATAGTTAGGCTCACAGCAGGTATACACCACACATCAACATAGTACGTGGCCCAAACAGCAGTGAATACAAAGTATCTAAACCAGACATTTTGCAGCTCAACAGCAACCAAACTCTACAACATGCGAGCATTGTCACAGGTTGAGTCACATGTTTCATCACATTGCTTGACCTTCGCAGGTGCATCAGCAGGAGCACCACCATAACCACGTTGACTACGTAGCACTACCTCAACTACCTTGACCCTGTGGAGCAGGAGCACCATATCCACCAATTGAGCCACAATGTGCACCACCACGGTTAGGCCTCCTCTTTGATCCTTCATCAAGCGCATTTCCAAGATGTCTCCACAAGCTGAGAACATCTAAAATTGAAAATGCCAACGTTTTATTGGGTATCATAAGACTATATATGCCAGGAATTTCAAACCACAATTCATCTCAGATCTCACGTGTCTTAGCCATTACTGAAAGTCTGAAACAAATAATTATTAGCATGTTATGAAATATCAAATGGTTAGATTTGTCCATAAGGTCTAATTTAAATTTTGAATTTATATTGATCTCAACTCATTCCTGTGATTCTTTTAAGACTCGTGGTTGGCCAAAGCGCGCATAGTAGGCTTTTATCATTGTGTTCGTGAAAAATTCTTCCATAATTTTATTGTTGAGGTTGGCAATTTCTTACTGAAAGTGGATCTTATTAGATTAGTTTGTTTAAATTTGAAACACACGAGTATTTGTAGAAAAATATAGTTTGATAGTAAAAAACACTTTATCAATCTCAATTAACAAAGTAAGAAACCCATAAACAATAAGCAACTTATTGATCTCAATCGATCAGTACTCGAACTCACCACTGTAGGATAGTTTTACTATCAAAGAATCCTAAACAAAACGTCGAACCCTACTAATATAGGGAAAGTTGATTTACACAATTTCTTAATTCATCTTTATCCGTCACCGCTAAAGAATACACCTCCCTCCCACCAAATCCTGTTTCCACGCATAAAATTTTGGCCGACAGTTTGCATAATGTGTGTTGGGATACAAAAAACTTTTCTCTTTAGTGTGATGGTCGTTCATTTTATTTATTGTTACTTTGCGAAAACTCAGTAATTGAGAATTGTTCCGTTAGAAGAAACTTCATATTCTATTAGTAGAAGTTATTTACTGTTAAAAGTATACTTTCTTCTCGCACATTAAAAATCTAAATGTTTAATGCAACTTATACGTTTTTTCATTATATGCAATTATTAGCAATGTGCCTTGGTAAGAACCAATTGTACGTTTTTTCATTATATGCAATTATACGTTTTTTCTCACACAACCAATTATGTGTCTTGGTAAGAACCGCCAACTGTGCTGGAGAAAAGGTTGAATAAGTGTTGCATATATTGGTAAAATGGATTCATGCGCTAATGTCGCTACCTAAAATTGGATAAGACATTGTGTGGCACTTCAGTTTAGCGTCCAACTATTTTCAGGGGGCATGCTGCTTGAGGAGTTAGGGGTACTAGCAAAGGTTGTTGTGGCATCAAGGAAAAGGTGACACGCTTCCAAGAAAAGATGACGAGTTGTGTAGATGGAGACCACATATGTTCTTTGACCATGTTTGTTCTCATCTTGCTTTTTTCCTACTCTGCCTATAGTTCAGGTATCACCAGTTTTATCAATAGTAGGTGAATAAACATAAGGATATAACATTACTAGCATTATATTAAATATGAGTACTAAGTAACTTTTTTTTTATTACAGATGGCGTTGGCATATGGTGCAGGTTCTTTCATATGTATACGTGAGGCTCATTTAGGTATGTGGCAAATGAATTCATCAACAGTTGATGCCATAGGCCTGGAGTTTAAACCAGATAGATTGCGCCTAAAAAATGTTGTGTTACAAGGTTAGTCTTTAGATTTCAGATAAAGATAATCAAGTATACAATATAATAGGTGGGTAGGGTAACGGGTTAAAACGTGTAACTTTGGGCATATGCGATCAACGAAGTTAATTAGACATGTATATTACCTATTTTTCTATCGACGTGTAGCTCTTGATTTATAAATCAATAAACAAAGTTACAGCTTCCCATTTAGATAAGGCTTGCAGATTTCAAGTTTTATACAACCAGATTCCATATCATGAATGGTGCGCCCCATGTGGTTTGCTTGCTTTGCAGGACCTAAGTGTATGAACTAGAATTTAGCATAATACGATTTAGCAGACGCTTTAGGGGCACTAAAAGCGATTCATTTCGGTATATAAAAATGCTTCAGCTTCAAATAAATATCACTTTTTTATGCAATATCAAATTTTCATATGGATACACTAATATACGTTCACCGATTCCAATCAAGTCCTTAACAAATATGTGAAATGATCTTATCGTAATTTCACATCATTTTTTTCATGTTGCAACAAACCAAGCAAGTTTCTTGAGGCATTGAGGGAAAAGAATAGTAGCTAAGTAAAATAGATTATGGTAATAAGATTTTACTGTGTGTAAGTATTTTTTAGAATATATGTGCATTATTGTTCACTTACTTATATAACGTAGGCTGTCAAGGCACCGAAATAGGTGCTGAAAATAAGGTATCCAAAGAGCCCTTAATAACATGTGTCTGACAGGCCAAGTAACTGCTGAAATTGGCTATCCAAACGGCCCTTAAGGGCTGGTGAAAATGAACTATTCATAAGTACCTTTTGAATTTTTCATCCAAACAGCGTTGATGAGAATAGAAACAAAAAGTGACCATAGATTTCTAATAGTTACTTCGCACTAGGTTAATAAAAACATACGTGTTGCCCCCTTGTGCAACTATTGTTTTAAAAAGCATGGAAAATGTTCCTGTGGACAACTTTCTACATGGTAATGTTTTTGGTGCCATCTCTACACGACTTTCAAATCAAGTACAATATGGAAACTAGTGGAATGCCTGAAGGAGTGGTGTGCTTATGCGAAAAACATTCAAGGATGCAGATCATGACGAATACTGGTAGCTTATGTTTTCAAGATTAGTACTTATATTTCCTAAGACTTGGACTGATTTCTGTATTTGAGCATTGTTCAAGTAATTTCTTACACCGGGTAGATATGGACGACTCTCGTATCGTTCGTCGTGACCCCGAGCTTAGAAACTATCTGTCAACATAAAAGAACCCGTTAGAAGGAGGACCCGAGGCTGAAGCCTCGGGAACCACCCTCCGACGATCAAGTCAGAACTCTAGTAACGAGCATGTATATATAATGCATATGATATGAATATATAAATGACATAAGTATGAAGGAGTGAGCCTTCCGAAATAGAGGCGGGGATGGAAGATTCGGGATGAGGGATCTAGGATGGAGGATCCGTGATGAAGGATGTGATGTGGCATTGTAAAGAAAGAAAGTAGAGAGATGTGTGTGTAAACATGCTTGCCTTAGATGTGATATATGAGAGGGTATTTATACTACTCACTAGTACTATATGTTATTGGGCCGCTGGGCCATAGATCTTGGGCCCATGGGCCGTAGATATTCTGAGCAGACAAGATCCCTTAAATCTTGGAATAGTGTCTCTACTGGGTCGTCTGGACTGGTCCTTCTGACTGGGCATTCTAGAATGGTCCTCCTAGCTAGGCATTCAAGACTGGGGATTCTGGACTGGGGATTCAGGACTGGTTCTCCTGACTAGGCATTCCGGACTGGTCCTCCTGACTGGGCATTCCGGACTGGTCCTCCTGACTGGGCATTCTGGACTGGTCCTCCTGACTAGGCATTCCGGACTGGTCCTCCTGACTGGACCATCCCGACTGGTCCTCCTGACTGGGTCATCCGGACTGGTCCTCTGGACATATACACGAACATGTCCCCCAATATAGTATTGTTCGTGCATAGTCAATGGTGCTATACTTAAGTTTGCACTTTGGACTTGGGTCGTCCGAACTGGGTCTTCGAGACTTGTTGTCCGGACTGGTCTTCCAGACTTGTTGTCCGGACTGGTCTTCCAGACATATACACGAACATGTCCCCCCAGTATAGTATTGTTGGTGTATAGTCAATGATGCTATACTTAAGTTGTACACTTTGGACTTGGGTCGTCCGAACGGGGTTTTCGAGACTTGTTGTCCGGAATGGTTTTTCCAGACTTGCTGTCCGGACTGGTCTTTCCAGACATATACACGAACATGTCCTCCCAATATAGTATTTTTAGCGTATAGTCAATGATGTGATACTTAAATTGTGCATTCGCCTCGTTGATGAACGGGGTGTCCTGGATGGTTGGGGCATCCCCAATTGATCGGGGTATCGCTTTTCCAAAAAAAAACGAGGAGAGAAAGCTTACTTTGATGGAGCATTGCTTTTTCCATGTATATGAGAGTGAAAGATATTTTGAAGAATCATTGTCTTTCCCATGTAAATGGGAGAGAAAGCTATTTAGAAGAAGCATTGCTTTCCCATGTAGATCGGAGAGAAAGCTTATTTTAACGAAATGCATTTTTCCCATGTAGATGGGAGAGAAATTTTATTTTGAAGAAACATTGCCTTTCCCATGTAGATGAGAGAAAAAACTATTTTGAAAAAACATTGCTTTTCTATGTAGATGGAAGAGAAAGCTATTTCGAAGAAACATTGCTTTTCCCATAGAAAAAAAGTTATTTCGAACAAACATTGTTTTTCCCATGTAGATGGAAGAGAAATCTATTTCGAAGAAACATTGTTTTTCCCAAGTAGATGGAAGAGAAAGCTTATTTTGATTGAACATAGCTGTTCGTGGATTGATGGGAAGAGAACTTATTCCCAAAATAATTTATTATACACAGTAAGTCGTGAAAGCTTTTTTGCTTTCTAGCTTTAGATACAACATATATAATTTGTCATATTAGATCGGACTACCTTCCGCACAACCAATGTAGGTATCATCTACCAGTTCAGTAATACTTGTACTTTGTAGTATTCTTGAACTTGATACCACAAAAGCATTAGACAACATAATTAATTGGTATATATCCGGAACTGACTATCGGCCATCATCATTACAGTGTACATGACTTCTAGTACACGAAAATTGGTAAAGAACACCGAAGGACCATTCTTAAATGGTGCGATGGGGCATAATGATGAATGCCGAAGGTTACGGATGACAGAGGGCATAGGCTCAGACAGGGTCAAGGAATACCGGAAGGTTCTGATCATACAACGTGTACAAATTTGCGTATGTATGAATGGTAAATAAAACAAAGTTAATTGAGTGTCTATGCTCGAAGCATTGAGGTCGCAACTGCGGAAGGTTCCGTTTAAGGCTTGATCAGAAAGCGTTGTAAGTGTTGTATGCCCAAAGTTACTACTTGATGAGACTGCTTTTATACATAGTCTCATCTTCCAAATAGGGCTTAAAATGCATTAAATATCATCAAAATACCCAAATATATGCTTGTGTTTGTTGCTTGTGTATTTTAGGTACGGATATTGAGATAATGACAAAAGATCACAAGAATCATGCAAAAACGAACACGGGAAACGAAGCCGCACAATGAACCAAGCCCTAGTGAAGACTTTCCCAAGATCAACCCTTGAAGATTTGAAGAATTATGAAGAAGGGTCCTCCAATTATGAAGAATTGACACTTTATACCCTTGTATCCTCATAATTACAAGTTTGGTCCCTAAAGTTTGTCAAAATTACCAAAAGGGCCCTTAACTGTGAAGAATTGGCAAGTTTAGCCCCTCAACAAAGCTAAATTGTCAACCAGTACCATCCACAAAGTCAAATACATCATGAAGTCCTTCAAAATACAAGAAATGACAAGTTTGGTCCTTTGAAAAATCCAAAATTACAAAAAGGACCCTCAACTTTCAACAATTGGCAAAAATGGTCCCTCATTTATCAAGACTTGGCAATTTCAGTCCTCCAAGATGACAATCATACAAGTCAAGACCATTACCTTTGAAGAAATTACCAAACCAGCCCTTGAAGAATGCAAAAATGGCAAGAAATACCCCTGATTACACTTTGTGAAAGTTTTTGCGCCAAAAATACAAAAAGTCCAAAGTTGACAAAGCTAATATGGGCGCTGATGGAGTTTTCAAGTGAAGTGACAAGAAAGAAGGAAAGGAGGGACTAAAAGGGGCCAAACAATAAACTTACCTAGACCAACCAGCTCTTTCCACGTGCCCCACTATCTCTTTTCACCCAATAGCAGCTCTCCTTCCTTCCACATCATCATCCACTCACAACTAACTTAATTTATTAAGTTAATTATGGCGCCTAACACCTGGTTTAAAAACTTAAACGGATTAAAACATGCACTATTCATGTTCTTGATCCAAATTGGGTTTTTATTAATGGCTTGTAATTAGACACTAATCTGCTCCAGATTTATGATTAAGTTAATCATAAACACAACCCAACCTTAATACTACTTGCCACATCACTCACTTGTCCCACACATGCCTCCCCTGCTACAAAGAGAGGAAGAAGACAAACAGTAGGGCCACAATCCAACGTCCCACATTCATGCTTACTTTCTAAGCATCTTATGAGCCATTTGATCACAACTTCATGCCAGCTATCTTCACAAGGGTCCAAATTCAGTCACATGATTCAAGAAGAAGACAAAGACCTCAAGGGCATTTTTGGGACTTAAGCATTAGGGTTTACACGTATTTCAGCCTTCTAGGACCTTGTACACCCTCTATATAAAGGGTCTAGTTTATTTCATTTGCCCCTGCTTTTGGCTTTTCCTTTGTTCAAACACTTGTAAATCCTTTTTCAGTTTAATGAATTTGAGTTAAGTGCTTTGAAGAAAGACCAAGTGCCATCTTTATTCTACTTATTATTGTTCTTAGTTTACTGCTTTTGAAGTTAAAAACCTGTTTTCAAAAGAGGAGTGTGCACAAGTTTGCATATTTTCCTCATTTTCTTGATATTTTGCTAAGTCTTGTTTCAATCTTGGAATTCTTGGGCTATAGGGCTGATCATAGCATCCTAACTGAGTTGGTTAAGGTGTGGTGAGGCTTATAACTTGGGGATAATCAAGTGTGGGGTAACAAGTTTGCATCAATCAAGATTTTTCCAAGTTTCTAATTTTTCATGTTATTGTGCTTAACCCTTGTTGAATCTTAGCAGGCTTTTGTGGAAGCTTGTGCTTGTTCTTGCTAGCACATAAGCTCAAAATTCGTGGGTGTGGATGTACATCCATGAGGTTTGCTTACTTAATCTCCAAATCTGCATAAATTGTGATTTTTGGTGATATTTGTATGAAATTGTTGTTCTTGTGAATTTTGTGGCTTGTTCTTGCTTGAATCTGTTTATTAGACTTGTTTGAGTGTTAATTGATGCTTGGTTGGCCTGAAATCTTGTTTTGCTTTTGAAAATCTTGATTTGAAAAAGTTAAAGGGGTGTTTGGGTCTACTGGTTTATGCTTGTAATCTGATTTTGTGTTAAGGGAAAGTGTTGTTCATGCTTTGTATCTGTTATACCTTTGTTTGAGAGTGTTTTGCTGCAAGTTTTTGGGTTTGAACACTTGAATTGATCAATCTGCTATATAGACCTTGTTTCTGCTTGTTTTGACCTAGGATCTTGGGAACACTTAGTGTGTATGCATGCTTAGGGATAAAAGTGGTTTAAACAAAGTTAACATAACCTGTTTGAAAGATTTGAGGTGTTGAAATTGGCTTGTGTGTCAAATACATCAGCAAAAGTAGAAATCTGCATGTGTAGTGTTCATCAGTAACTTTTATAGCTTGGATCTTGCTTAATTCTTTGAACCAGTGCATGAAACCTGTTTAGATTTGCTTATTGGAGTTTATTATAGCTTGTGTGTGCATTTGGTTGAATTTGGTTGGCTGATTTGTGCTAAAACTGCTCTTGAATGCTAAACTGCTTATTGTTCATGTCTGTGCAATGTCTGGTGATTAATTGATTAAACTGTATCAATTGGCTGTTTGTGATTGTGTTATTTTGATTGTTATTGACTCCTTTTGATCCAAAGATCAATTGGGTGCCTTTGTGAAAACTGAATCCAAGAAAAAGTCACTAAAGACAACAAGTCAAAATAGTCAAGCAGTGGGAAAAGTTCCCACTGCTCAACATCCAAAACTAGCCCCTGCTAGTGCAATTTTATCATCAGCTTATCAATAAGCTGTTCTAGCTTATTCTGACTTGCAACAACTTATTTTTTGTAATAGATCTTCATTATTTGACCCATTTAAGTGAACTGGAGCTTATCAGACTTTGACTTTGACTTTTCACTAGAAAACCAACTTGTTTGACTTTTAAGATAAGTGCTTATTTGATTTTCCAGCTTATTGAGTGTGCTTATTTGAAAGTTCTTTGGTTTATAAGCTTAGTTTTGTCAAAAGAAACATTTTGCAACTTGAATCAGCTTCTGAGGTGGTCTAGATCATAAAAACGACTATTTTGTCGTTTTGTGAATAAGTTGTTGACTTGTTTCTGGCTTATTGAGTGGTCTTATTTGAAATTTCTTTTTGCAGAAGTCTGTGTTAGGTCAAAAGAAGGTTGTGTGTTAAATTTTAGCTTATGGCAACAGCTTATAGCTTAATGGGCCAAAAAGCCCATTAATAATAAGCTGCTTATTATAAGTTAGCTTATTTCACATTTTCAGCTTTTGGGCCTTTGGAAAAAGTTGTTTAAAATCAAATTTTGAGTCAACTTGTGCTTTTTGAGCTTATTTTGAGCACTTTTTCTTATTGGGCCTTAATTAAGCCCAATAAGGGACTGTTTTGGGTTTGGCCCATTTTCTAGGCCCAATAGGGGTATTTAGGTAATTTCACTTTCATTTCTGAGTTATTTAGGTTAAATTAAGCTAGTTTGCAAGTTTTTATAATTTTTTATAATTTTTGGATTTTTAATATTATTTTAATATTATTTTATTATTAAAAATTAAAAGTCTGATTTCTAGGTTTTTATATTTTTCCTAGGTTCTAAATACTTAATTAGGATTTTTGCAACTTTCCAAATATTTTTTAGGTCATTTAATTATTTGTTATAATTAATTTAAGATTTAATTGATTTTAGGAGTTTTTAATTGTTTAAAAGTAGTTTTAATTGGTTTTAAAATTTTGAAAAATAGTTTTTAGCTAATTAGGATATTTTTGAGGTTTACAAACTTGAAAATCTTGTTTAGGGCTTTTTAATAATTAATTTTGATTTTTAGGGCTTTAATTAGCATTAAAAAGTCATTATCTAATTAATTAAAAGATTTTTGCAAGTTTTGATTTTTTGTAAACTCTTAGAATATTATTAGGGATTTTTGGTAATTTTTAGAAATTTTTAGGTTAAGATTTTAATTTTGGTGGTTTTACGACTTTACGTGTACGCCTTTTTAGACTTAGTTTAATCCGTCTTCATAACCGTCATTCTCTTCTAATCCCTCTTCTATTTTTCTTTTCTCAAATATAATCACAATTTAATCCAAATCATTACACACATAACACACTAGCCTCCTTGAGAACGAACTTGAACCTAATTGGTCATTAGTGCTTGGTTTTCCTAAACCGACACTTAATACTTGCCACTTTTGTCATCCTTTTCCTAAAGGTGTACAAAAACTCAACATCAATTTGGCGCCGCTGCCGGGGAGGCGTGTTGTGTTTTGATTTGGCATTGTTGTTTTTATACTAACCATAATTAGTATTTGTATTAGTAGCACTCTACTAATACGTATTATCGTTTTTCGGTTTTTGTGTGAATATTATTACTATATTGTATACGTAGAACAATAAATACACAAGTAATCCAAATACGTGAGCAATCACAACCTTGACTTGGGAGGTCATTACCCAATCATTGTATTCGAATCTCAAACCAAAGAAAAAGGCAAAAATAGATAAATACTTTCGTGAAGCTTAATCTTGAAAATACAAACTATAAGGTGGGTATAAGGCGGATATTATAAAATATATCCTAAGGAAAAAGGCTCTTAAGTGCTTCGCGCCGCCTCGTTTCCCCGCTTGCTTGTGAGTATTTGATTGTGAGAGTGAATCGAGGGTTTTGCCGCCCAAAGTATTACTAAGTATCATATATATTTTCTTGGTTTCAATTTGATTAAACCCTCTTGAACGATTTGGTGTTCCACCATCGTTCTAAAGTCATCGAAGGCGTTCACTCCACGTGTTCGTTTTCATTCTTTGAGGCTTCGTTAATCAAGAGATTTGATTAGTGAGGAGATTTGTGGACTTTTTGTCTACTTAATACATTTCACCAAGTTCCAAAAAGGTTAATACAATCAAAAACCACAAAAAAAATTGAAAAAATACAAAACACCAAAAAGAATCTTCTTTGCTCATCCCCTCGTTGTACGTGACGTTTATGCTAACTCGAAATCAAGCAAGACGTGCTCGTAAACGAAAAAACAAATCCATCACTCCAAACAATTCTAGTGAGGAGTCTCCTATTGACGAACCCATTGTAAGAGAAGCACCAACCATGGCGAATCGAACTATGATGGAGTTACTTCAAGCACCCACCGAGGGTTATGGAGAGGCTATTGTGATTCCCGCTATCCTTGCGGAGAATTTTGAGGTTAAGACGGGTTTGTTGTCCATGACTCAAAACAACAAATTCCGTGGTGATGAGAAGGACAATCCTCACAACCATATCCTCCAATTCAATCGTCTTACCGCTACTTGCGAGTTTAAGGATGTATCTAACGACTCGATTAAGATGATGCTTTTTCCGTATTCCTTAGCGGGGCCCGCAAAAATTTGGTTAGAGAAAGAGCCACCCAATTCTATATTGACGTAGAAGGATCTCGTGTCTAAGTTTGTGAACCAATTTTTTCCGCCCTCTAAGACTACGCACTTGAAAAACGAGATTTCAAAGTTTTCACAAGAATTTAATGAAAGTTTTTCAACGGCTTGGAATAGGTTTAAGGAAATGTTACATGAATGTCCTCATCACGGTTTTTCCGATTTGCATCAAATTGACACGTTTTACAATGGACTTAATGATCATGAAAGGGATTATTTGAATGCCGCCGCGGGTGGTAATTTTTTGTGCAAAACGGTTGAGGAAGCTTTGGTGATAATTGAAAATAGATCTAAGGTGTATAGTCCTCGTAGCACGTCTAGTGTTCGTAAGGCTTCGTCTTCGGCTTCACCTTCTTTGTCTAATACCATCGATGCTTGCCAAATTGAGGCGAATTTGGAGAACAAAATTTTTGATAAGTTGAAAGGACCTTTGATTGAGTTTAAAGTTGGTGAACCAAGTGCTCCCGCTACGGTTAAAGCGGTTGAGGTTTCTTGCATGTATTGTGGTGGAGGTCATGATTTCTCCGAGTGCATTACCAACGGTGGTAACACTTCGAGTGCCTTCGCGGCCACGGGAAATTACAACCAAAACGGTCAAGTTTCCCGCTCTAATCAAATGACTCCACCGGGTTTTGGAACAAATCAAAATGCTAACAACTATCGCAACAATCAAGTTGGTTTTAAGAACAATTATAACAAGGGAAATTATGGGAATCAAGGGGCTAATAATCAAGTTTCAAACAAAAATGATTTTCAAAATAACAACAAGAGTTTGCAAACATTGAAAGATCTTCCAAGTGAGTTTGTTGAATATGCTAGTGGGAATGATGCTAGTTTTGACAACATTCAAAGAGAAATAATTAGCCTAAGATCCGAGTTCAAAAACGACTTGAAGAAAGAGTTGAAAAATGAGTTAGCTAATGAACTTAAAATCCACACCAACAAGATGGAAGGAAATGTCACTAGGTTGCAACAAAACCAACAAAAGATGGAACAAGGGCAACATGAGATTAAACAAGATATGCTTAAGGCCGAGAAAAGGCAAACCGAAGCCGTATTGAGGCAATCTAATTTTGAAGATAAAATCTCGTCTATGTTTGAGGCAATAATGTGTAAACCGTCGTCAAGTGGTCTTCCTAGTAACACCATATCCAACCCTAAGGGTGAGATGAAGGTGATTACCACACGTAGTGGTAAGACACTTAAGGAGCCGATTCCTCAACCAATTGCTCCTACGGAGGAAGCAATTGAGGAAGAACCCGAGGTGGTGGTCCAAAAGGAGCATGTCCCAATCCCACGAAGTACCGCTCATACCACACCTACGGTTGACCCATTACCATCATTGGAACCCGAGATTCCAAAGGCTATGCCTACTATGCCTCAACCCACACCACCCTTGCCTTACCCATCGAGACTTAGGAAGGAGAAACGTCAAGAGCGCGACAACTATCAATTTGAGCTTTTTATGAAAATGTTTCGTGATTTGCACTTTAATGTGAGTTTCGCCGATGCCTTGGTCATGATGCCTCGATTTGCCGCTAACTTTAAGAGTATGTTGAACAACAAGGAGAAATTACACCAAAAGTCTAGTTGTTCGTCGGTTTATCTTAATCGCATACCTCAAAAAGTCGGTGATCCCGGTAAATTTTTGATCCCTTGTGCAATTCAAGATATGGAAGAATGCTATGCCCTGGCCGATCTTGGTGCTAGCATTAACTTGATGCCACTTGCAATCTACAAGTCGCTCAATCTTCCTAATCTTACTCCTTCACGAATGTCTATTGAGTTGGCCGACCATTCCACGATTCTTGCATGTGGTTTGGCGGAAGACGTTTTTGTGAAAGTGGGGAAGTTCTACTATCCCGTAGACTTTATTGTTGTTGACATCCCCACGGATCCTCAAGTTCCTCTTATTTTAGGTGGTTCATTTTTAGATACGTCTATGGCTTTGATCGATGTGCATGCTAGAAAGATCACCTTACGTTTCAACGACGAGGAACTTGTTATAAACGCAACTCAAAACTCTCAAATTTCTCATGTTTATTCCGTTGCAACCATAAACCTCGTTGATATGATCGACGTGGTTTGCGAGGAATTTTCACAAGAAGTTCTAGGTTTTGGTGATGAAGAAACTAGTGGCAATCCCACTATGTTAGATCCAATTCTTGATAATTCGACACCAACCTTCACTCCTTTCGAAGGTGGTGGTTTTACGTTGGAAGAATTCGATGTTCCACGTACTTGTGACGAAGACCTCGACAACTATGAGGACTTCTCGATTATCAAGGATTTTCTCAACGATTTCCCATTTCCTCCACCCGAGGAGGTTATGAGTATCGAGCCCAAATCTTCACTTGAGGAACCACCTATCCTCGAGTTGAAAGATTTACCTCCTCACCTCGAGTATGTCTATTTGGAGGAGGACGACAAGTTGCCGGTTATTATTGCGAAGGAACTTTCGGATGATGAAAAAACCGCACTTGTCGATGTTCTTAAGGATCACAAAGGGGCGATTGCGTGGAAGTTATCCGACATTAAGGGAATCGATCCCAAATTTTGTACACACAAAATATTAATGGAGGAGGATTTCAAGCCAACAATCCAAAGTCAAAGGAGGGTGAACCCCAAAATTCACGACGTCATCAAAAAGGAGGTCCTTAAACTCCTTGACGCGGGAATGATTTACCCTATTTCCGATAGCCCTTGGGTGAGTCCTATTCATTGTGTCCCTAAAAAGGGAGGGATGACCGTTGTGCCAAACGATGCCAACGAGTTGATTCCCACGAGACTCGTGACCGGATGGAGAGTGTGCATTGACTATCGGAAGTTGAATGAAGCCACTCGAAAAGACCATTTTCCCTTGCCCTTCATGGACCAAATGTTGGAGCGTCTTGCGGGAAACGATTTCTATTGCTTTCTAGATGGTTTTTCCGGTTACTTCCAAATTCCCATCGATCCTCGTGATCAAGAAAAAACTACGTTTACGTGTCCATATGGAACGTTTGCCTATCGTAGAATGCCATTCGAACTTTGCAATGCACCGGGAACTTTTCAACGATGCATGATGGCTATTTTTCATGATATGATCGAGAAGACGATGGAAGTCTTCATGGATGAATTTTCCGTGTTTGCTGATTCCTTTACTTCGTGTTTGTCGAACCTTGAGAGAATGTTAAAACGTTGTGAGGAAACCAACCTTGTGCTCAATTGGGAAAAGTGTCATTTTATGGTTAAGAGTGGAATCGTCTTAGGGCACAAGGTCTCGAAAGCGGGGATTGAGGTAGATCAAGCTAAGGTAGACGTCATCGCCAAATTACCTCATCCCAAAACCGTCAAGGGAGTTAGGAGTTTCCTAGGCCACGCGGGCTTTTATCGACGATTCATCAAGGATTTCTCGAAGATTTCTCGACCCATTACACATCTTCTTGAAAAAGAGGCACGTTTTGTCTTTGACGAAGATTGTGTACGAGCCTTTGAGATCCTTAAGAGGAAACTTACCGAAGCTCCCATTCTTGTTGCTCCAAATTGGAACCTCCCCTTTGAACTTATGTGTGATGCAAGTGATTACGCTATTGGGGCCGTTTTGGGGCAACGTCATGAAAAGCACTTCTTGCCTATCCACTATGCTAGCAAGACGATGACCGAGGCTCAACTTAAATACACTACAACGGAAAAGGAGTTCCTTGCCGTGGTGTATGCATTTGAGAAATTCCGACCTTATCTCGTCTTGACGAAATGCATAGTGTATACGGACCATTCGGCTATCAAGTATCTCATGGCTAAACAAGATGAAAAGCCGAGATTACTTCGTTGGATTCTCCTCCTTCAAGAATTTGATCACACCATTGTTGACAAAAAAGGAGCCGAGAATCTAGCGGCCAATCATCTCTCTCGTTTGGAAGATCCTCACCAAAGTGTTTACGAGCCCAAGGAAATCACCGAAACATTTCCGCTCGAGACACTTAGTTTAGTGAATTCCAAACTTGATTCTTCTACCCCATGGTTTGCGGATTTTGCAAATTACCATGCGGGTAACTTCATCGTTAAGGGTATGACGACTCAAGAAAAACGAAAATTCTTTCGTGACGTCAAGTTCTATTTTTGGAACGGCCCTTACTTGTTTCGAACTTGTGCGGATCAAATCATCCGCCGTTGTGTATTTGGCACCGAAGCTTCTAACATCCTTAGAGCTTGCCATGAGGGACCCACGGGTGGTCACCACGGTGCTAATCTCACGGCTAAGAAGGTGTTTGATGCCGGCTTCTTTTGGCCTACTATTTACCGAGATGCACAAATCCTTGTGAAGTCTTGTGATGCATGCCAACGACAAGGAAAAGCCTCACAAAAAGATGAAATGCCACAAAATATCATTCAAGTATGTGAGATCTTTGACGTTTGGGGCATAGACTTTATGGGGCCGTTCCCATCATCTCGTGGTAATAAGTACATTCTCGTTGCGGTTGACTACCTCTCTAAGTGGGTGGAGGCAAAGGCCTTGCCCACTAATGATGCTCGTGTGGTAGTTAAGTTCTTGAAAAGTTTGTTTGCTAGGTTTGGAACCCCTCGTGCTATCATAAGCGATCGTGGAACCCATTTTTGTAATGACCAATTTGAAAGGGTTCTAAGGAAATATGGGGTTACACATCGTCTTTCAACGGCTTATCACCCACAAACGAGTGGGCAAGTCGAGGTTTCAAACCGAGCATTGAAGAGGATCTTGGAGAGATCCGTGGGGGAAAACCGACAATCTTGGTCGGATAAGTTAGACGATGCTTTATGGGCCTTTAGGACCGCTCATAAGACACCCATTGGGTGCACTCCCTATAAGCTTGTGTATGGAAAGAATTGTCATTTGCCTATCGAGTTAGAACACAAGGCTTATTGGGCCCTTAAGCATTGTAATGATGAAATGGAGACCGCGGGAAAACACCGGAAAATGCAATTAAATGAATTGGATGAATTGAGAGACATTGCTTATGAAAATTCATTGATTTACAAAGAAAAAACTAAAAAGTTGCATGATTCAAAAATTAAAAACCGGGTTTTTAACATTGGGGATCAAGTTTTACTTTTTAATTCAAGATTGAAAATATTTTCCGGTAAATTGAAATCCCCTTGGTCCGGTCCATTCACCGTGACTCAAGTGTTTCCTTATGGGACCATCGAGCTAGCTCAAGATGATGGTCCTAACTTCAAGGTGAATGGACATAGGTTGAAGCACTACTTTGGTGGGGAAGTTCCATCCTTGAACTACCTCGACCAAGTCACCTTCCCCAATGATAATTAGTATTGAGGGGATCGAGTCGAGCTCATGACTCGGTAATCAAAAACGAGGAGCCTCGTGGGGGAGTCCCATGCTTATCCTATGTACATATTATCGCTTTCTTAGTCTAATGTAGCTTACGTGTGGGGATTCGTGCCCTTCCAACCTTTGTTTCGTGGTTGTTTGTGCATTGTGGTTTTTAGATCATGATCTTCACGATTGGAGCCTCTCGTGTTCGTTTTATGGGAGCACTCGATCGTTTGCTTTGGAGACATTTCTCAATATCCATGATATATCCTTTTGATGTCTAACCTTAGGTTTTTAGCACACTTCATAAACGGCTTTAAATTTAACGGTTACACCCTTTCCATGCTAGATTAGGCATTCGACTACGTCTCTAGTATGGGGGTGTTTGCACCCCTAGACTCGAAACATTGAGGACAATGTTTAACTTTAGTATGGGGGGGTGAATAGATACTTGCCTTGCCAAACCTTCACGCTTTCCAAAGTTTATCGTTTTGTTTATCATTTTGTTGCAAAATAAGGCTAAAAATGGCCAAATTTTAAATTTTTTCTCATGTTTTATAAGTGTTTGAAGACACGAATATAGATTTTCCGATGGCGAGAATAAGAGTAATTTTTGACTCGACCGTGCGCGTTGAGCACTTAGCTTTGATTCCTTAACTACACATTAGGCTAAGTCTCTTAAATGAGGACGAGAAATGATAGAGTTAATTATAAGTTACTATGCTAAACGTAGAGTACTCGTATTCTTTCAAAAACTCATGTGTTCTCGTTGTTTGCTTATTCTCCCTTCGCATGTAAATAATTTTTGCTTAATAAATATTGACTTAGCGGTTTAGTTAGGATTGTTGGGTTTCTAGTCTTTTCTAGTAGCTTCCGTGTAATTAAATTGGGAAGACATTAAGGTATCGCCAGCGTCACGGTTTTGAAGTATTGGCACCCCAATAATCGAAAGCTTCACCCAATAATAAGATTTCAAGTGCTCACCTAAATCTAGCAAACAATTTGAAGCCTCACAAGGCCGAAAAATCTATGCAAAAATTGAAAGTGAATCAAGCCTTAATCTTCGAAGCTTTAAAGATCCAAAATTCGCCTTAGCGTGAGGATATACGTCTTTGGCTAATAAAACTACCGATGAGGCGGATAATAAAAGGCAAGGCAAGACCGAAGTCATAATAAAAGCTTCATGGCGAAGCTGAATAAAAGATGGAGGTAAACCAAAGATAATAAGGCCCTTCCGTTAGGGGGCGTATAAAAGTCTTGGTAATAAGTCTCATGTTCAAAACCGTTATAAAACCGTGTTTATCGATTCTTCTTGTCAACTTAATTTTTTAACATCGTCGTCTATTAGGAAGGGTTATTGATTTGATGGTCTTAGTTACACCGTTAGGACTCTATTTTTAGACCTAAATCTCTATTATCGCATAAGTCAAACAATGTATCCTCGTGAAACATTCAAGACAAAATAAAATATAAGAGATACAACTTAGGAATAATGGGAGAATAAGTACGTGATTAGGGCATATGAGTAGTGTTAGCATTACTAACTTATAATGACAATGATCTCGTTGCACGCTTAGCATGGAATTGGGGTGAAAATCGAGGACGATGAAATTATTTCTAACGAAGCATTCACGTGTTCTTATTCTATGAACCTAAACGTCCCATTTTGCGATGAAAATCATACATTATGTCTATAACACAAGTAGTAGTAATAGTAGTAGTGTAGCTAGTTTATCATTCAAATAAAGTCATAAAATTAAATTTTGGAGATGCTTTGATACTTTATTCTAGCATTGCGTGAGGGCACGGCAATGGTTTAGTATGGGGGAGTGATGAGACTGCTTTTATACATAGTCTCATCTTCCAAATAGGGCTTAAAATGCATTAAATATCATCAAAATACCCAAATATATGCTTGTGTTTGTTGCTTGTGTATTTTAGGTACGGATATTGAGATAATGACAAAAGATCACAAGAATCATGCAAAAACGAACACGGGAAACGAAGCCGCACAATGAACCAAGTCCTAGTGAAGACTTTCCCAAGATCAACCCTTGAAGATTTGAAGAATTATGAAGAAGGGTCCTCCAATTATGAAGAATTGACACTTTATACCCTTGTATCCTCATAATTACATGTTTGGTCCCTAAAGTTTGTCAAAATTACCAAAAGGGCCCTTAACTTTGAAGAATTGGCAAGTTTAGCCCCTCAACAAAGCTAAATTGTCAACCAATACCATCCACAAAGTCAAATACATCATGAAGTCCTTCAAAATACAAGAAATGACAAGTTTGGTCCTTTGAAAAATCCAAAATTACAAAAAGGACCCTCAACTTTCAACAATTGGCAAAAATGGTCCCTCATTTATCAAGACTTGGCAATTTCAGTCCTCCAAGATGACAATCATACAAGTCAAGACCATTACCTTTGAAGAAATTACCAAACCAACCCTTGAAGAATGCAAAAATGGCAAGAAATACCCCTGATTACACTTTGTGAAAGTTTTTGGGCCAAAAATACAAAAAGTCCAAAGTTGACAAAGCTAATATGGGCGCTAATGGAGTTTTCAAGTGAAGTGACAAGAAAGAAGGAAAGGAGGGACCAAAAGGGGCCAAACAATAAACTTACCTAGACCAACCAGCTCTTTCCACGTGCCCCACTATCTCTTTTCACCCAATAGCAGCTCTCCTTCCTTCCACATCATCATCCACTCACAACTAACTTAATTTATTAAGTTAATTATGGCGCCTAACACCTGGTTTAAAAACTTAAACGGATTAAAACATGCACTATTCATGTTCTTGATCCAAATTGGGTTTTTATTAATGGCTTGTAATTAGACACTAATCTGCTCCAGATTTATGATTAAGTTAATCATAAACACAACCCAACCTTAATACTACTTGCCACATCACTCACTTGTCCCACACATGCCTCCCCTGCTACAAAGAGAGGAAGAAGACAAACAGTAGGGCCACAATCCAACGTCCCACATTCATGCTTACTTTCTAAGCATCTTATGAGCCATTTGATCACAACTTCATGCCAGCTATCTTCACAAGGGTCCAAATTCAGTCACATGATTCAAGAAGAAGACAAAGACCTCAAGGGCATTTTTGGGACTTAAGCATTAGGGTTTACACGTATTTCAGCCTTCTAGGACCTTGTACACCCTCTATATAAAGGGTCTAGTTTATTTCATTTGCCCCTGCTTTTGGTTTTTCCTTTGTTCAAACACTTGTAAATCCTTTTTCAGTTTAATGAATTTGAGTTAAGTGCTTTGAAGAAAGACCAAGTGCCATCTTTATTCTACTTATTATTGTTCTTAGTTTACTGCTTTTGAAGTTAAAAACCTGTTTTCAAAAGAGGAGTGTGCACAAGTTTGCATATTTTCCTTATTTTCTTGATATTTTGCTAAGTCTTGTTCCAATCTTGGAATTCTTGGGCTATAGGGCTGATCATAGCATCCTAACTGAGTTGGTTAAGGTGTGGTGAGGCTTATAACTTGGGGATAATCAAGTGTGGGGTAACAAGTTTGCATCAATCAAGATTTTTCCAAGTTTCTAATTTTTCATGTTATTGTGCTTAACCCTTGTTGAATCTTAGCAGGCTTTTGTGGAAGCTTGTGCTTGTTCTTGCTAGCACATAAGCTCAAAATTCGTGGGTGTGGATGTACATCCATGAGGTTTGCTTACTTAATCTCCAAATCTGCATAAATTGTGATTTTTGGTGATATTTGTATGAAACTGTTGTTCTTGTGAATTTTGTGGCTTGTTCTTGCTTGAATCTGTTTATTAGACTTGTTTGAGTGTTAATTGATGCTTGGTTGGCCTGAAATCTTGTTTTGCTTTTGAAAATCTTGATTTGAAAAAGTTAAAGGGGTGTTTGGGTCTACTGGTTTATGCTTGTAATCTGATTTTGTGTTAAGGGAAAGTGTTGTTCATGCTTTGTATCTGTTATACCTTTGTTTGAGAGTGTTTTGCTGCAAGTTTTTGGGTTTGAACACTTGAATTGATCAATCTGCTATATAGACCTTGTTTCTGCTTGTTTTGACCTAGGATCTTGGGAACACTTAGTGTGTATGCATGCTTAGGGATAAAAGTGGTTTAAACAAAGTTAACATAACCTGTTTGAAAGATTTGAGGTGTTGAAATTGGCTTGTGTGTCAAATACATCAGCAAAAGTAGAAATCTGCATGTGTAGTGTTCATCAGTAACTTTTATAGCTTGGATCTTGCTTAATTCTTTGAACCAGTGCATGAAACCTGTTTAGATTTGCTTATTGGAGTTTATTATAGCTTGTGTGTGCATTTGGTTGAATTTGGTTGGCTGATTTGTGCTAAAACTGCTCTTGAATGCTAAACTGCTTATTGTTCATGTCTGTGCAATGTCTGGTGATTAATTGATTAAACTGTATCAATTGGCTGTTTGTGATTGTGTTATTTTGATTGTTATTGACTCCTTTTGATCCAAAGATCAATTGGGTGCCTTTGTGAAAACTGAATCCAAGAAAAAGTCACTAAAGACAACAAGTCAAAATAGTCAAGCAGTGGGAAAAGTTCCCACTGCTCAACATCCAAAACTAGCCCCTGCTAGTGCAATTTTATCATCAGCTTATCAATAAGCTGTTCTAGCTTATTCTGACTTGCAACAACTTATTTTTTGTAATAGATCTTCATTATTTGACCCATTTAAGTGAACTGGAGCTTATCAGACTTTGACTTTGACTTTTCACTAGAAAACCAACTTGTTTGACTTTTAAGATAAGTGCTTATTTGATTTTCCAGCTTATTGAGTGTGCTTATTTGAAAGTTCTTTGGTTTATAAGCTTAGTTTTGTCAAAAGAAACATTTTGCAACTTGAATCAGCTTCTGAGGTGGTCTAGATCATAAAAACGACTATTTTGTCGTTTTGTGAATAAGTTGTTGACTTGTTTCTGGCTTATTGAGTGGTCTTATTTGAAATTTCTTTTTGCAGAAGTCTGTGTTAGGTCAAAAGAAGGTTGTGTGTTAAATTTTAGCTTATGGCAACAGCTTATAGCTTAATGGGCCAAAAAGCCCATTAAGAATAAGCTGCTTATTATAAGTTAGCTTATTTCACATTTTCAGCTTTTGGGCCTTTGGAAAAAGTTGTTTAAAATCAAATTTTGAGTCAACCTTTGCTTTTTGAGCTTATTTTGAGCACTTTTTCTTATTGGGCCTTAATTAAGCCCAATAAGGGACTGTTTTGGGTTTGGCCCATTTTCTAGGCCCAATAGGGGTATTTAGGTAATTTCACTTTCATTTCTGAGTTATTTAGGTTAAATTAAGCTAGTTTGCAAGTTTTTAGAATTTTTTATAATTTTTGGATTTTTAATATTATTTTAATATTATTTTATTATTAAAAATTAAAAGTCTGATTTTCTAGGTTTTTATATTTTTCCTAGGTTCTAAATACTTAATTAGGATTTTTGCAACTTTCCAAATATTTTTTTAGGTCATTTAATTATTTGTTATAATTAATTTAAGATTTAATTGATTTTAGGAGTTTTTAATTGTTTAAAAATAGTTTTAATTGGTTTTAAAATTTTGAAAAATAGTTTTTAGCTTAATTAGGATATTTTTGAGGTTTACAAACTTGAAAATCTTGTTTAGGGGTTTTTAATAATTAATTTTGATTTTTAGGGCTTTAATTAGCATTAAAAAGTCATTATCTAATTAATTAAAAGGTTTTTGCAAGTTTTGATTTTTTGTGAACTCTTAGAATATTATTAGGGATTTTTGGTAATTTTTAGAAATTTTTAGGTTAAGATTTTAATTTTGGTGGTTTTACGACTTTACGTGTACGCCTTTTTAGACTTAGTTTAATCCGTCTTCATAACCGTCATTCTCTTCTAATCCCTCTTCTATTTTTCTTTTCTCAAATATAATCACAAATTAATCCAAATCATTACACACATAACACACTAGCCTCCTTGAGAACGAACTTGAACCTAATTGGTCATTAGTGCTTGGTTTTCCTAAACCGACACTTAATACTTGCCACTTTTGTCATCCTTTTCCTAAAGGTGTACAAAAACTCAACATCACTACTCAAAACGTACCACATGCTCTAGGGCACTGTTCATCCATCATAAATGGGGTTTTAACGTTAACCGAATCAGAAATTAGCTCAAAGAAGCGGACAAACAACTGTCCCTTTGGGAAAAGGAAATACATGACGTGTTTTATACCAGCCGTTCACGCAAGCCATTGTCGTCTTTTCATGACGTTGTTGGGGTGCTTATGAATGCAAAATGGCTCAAATAAACGGAAGACACCTCATTCTAACTCATTATTTCGTCTTGGTGTAGCACATTATGCACAATATTATTCATCAGACTCGGAAACATGGGAAAAACTTACAGTGTACATGACTTCTAGTACACGAAAATTGGTAAAGAACACCGAAGGACCACTCTTAAATGCCGAAGGGGAGGTGAGTCCTCTCCCACCGAAAATTCGTAAAAAACAAACAAATAGCAAACTTTCTTTTTTTATGGATACGTATGGATACACCCAATGAGAAAACTTACCTACTATAAGCCTAGTAGCATAAGAGTAACAAAAAAAGTAGCCCACGGCTGATTATTGAAGAGTCAATATCATAAAATCTACCGAGTACAATGTATTGATCTATGATGAAGTACTTGTTGAATTTATATGTGTTGCAATAAATGATTAGTAATTGATCATAGTTTTATGCACAATATAACACCGAAGGCATGCGGTGAAGGTTATCAGAGGGTATGCACAGCGAAACAAACAAGAACAGAATGCCAAACGCACCGATTTATTATACTGAAGAAACTAACACAAAACTTCAATCGGTACAATGTGATCCTGCCCTTCGCAGTATATATAGACTAACCTAGACTCATTAGACTATAACTATGATTACATGTAGTCTATCCTAAATATTATAAAATAGGTCGAGTTGGACTCCCGCTCCAACTAGGACTTGACTTCCTGATTTCTAGCAACACGCTTTCCAGCCACATCTAGAGCTCAGGAATTCACCAACAATTAGCCCCTGAATTTCTGAGCCGTAGAGGGGAACTCTTGCACTCTTGGTAACGATCTCATCTCCTTGAACCTTATGCGCACCGAGGCCTTCGTTAACGGATCTGCCATTTGACTCTCTCCGATTACATGCTCAACAATTACTTGCTCATTTTCCACACATTCACGAATGAAGTGATATCGAGTGTGGATCTGTTTGCTCCTTCCATGAAAGGTCGGGTTCTTTGATAACGCGATCGCTGATTTGTTATCAACTCTTATTATCACTCTTTGTCTTTCCAATCCTGTAACTTCTGCCAATAACTCTGTAAGCCAAATTGCTTGACACGCAGCTGTAGTGGCTGCCATGAACTCGGCTTCACACAAAGATAATGCCACAATACTTTGCTTTTGTGAGCACCACGTAATCGGCGATGTACCTAGGTAGAACACATGTCCAGTAGTGCTTCGTCCATCATCAATGTCAACATTATGACTACTATCACTATATCCTACCAATTTCATGTCTTTAGTACGATTGTATTTAACACCAAACGAAGTTGTACCTTTAAGATAGCGTAGTATTTGTTTGATAGCATGAGCATGTGATTCTCTTACACTTTGCATATATCGACCAACCGCTCCAACCGAGTAAGTTAAATCTGGACGAGTGTGCAAGAGGTAACGCAAGCAACCCACAACCTTTCGATACTGGGTAGCTTCAACTTCTGGTTCATCTTCCGCTTTTGACAACCTTAGTCCCGGTTCCATTGGACGTAAAGTAGCATTGCAATCTTCCATACCAGCGTCTTTCAAGATCTTCCTTGCATATCTCTCTTGCTTGATCTCCACGCAATCCTTTCCTTGTGAGACTTCAATACCTAAGTAATAAGTTAACTCACCATGATCCGACATTTCAAATTGAGACACCATTCTCCTTTTGAAATCATTGATAAGATCGAAGCTTGTCATGGCCATGAATAAATCTTCCACATAAACCGTAAAAATGATAAATTCTCCATAGGACACCTTTTTATAAACCGCCTTTTCTTGCATGCATTGTTGAAAACACATCTCTTTTAAAGTACTATCAAGCTTTATGTTCCATGTCCTTGGAGCTTGCCTTAGACCGTATAGCGATTTAGCTAGCTTATATACTTTTTCGTCCTCTCCTGGTTTTACAAATCCCCCAGGTTGAACAATATACACTTCTTCCTTTAGTTCACCATGCAGAAAAGACGTTTACACATCTAAATGATGAATCTTCCATCCTTTTCCCGCGACGAGAGCAATCAATAGTCGTATTGTCTCGAGTCGAGCTACCGACGCGAATACTTCATCAATATCTATCCCGGGTTGTTGTACATAGCCGTTAGCAACTAACCGTGATTTGTACTTTATAATTTACCCATCCGCGTTCCTGTTGATCTTAAACAACCACTTTAACCCAATTGGCACAAAACCTTTAGCTAGAGGAACGAGTTTCTAAGTATTATTCTTTACAATTGATTCAAGCTTGGTTTTTATTGCTTTAAGACATTTAGGATTCAACTTGGATTCATTGTAATTCATTGGTTCCTCATCAAGTGTTAGCATCAATTCATTAACATTAAGTTGGTAATCTACAAACTTCGTTGGTAACACTTTCTTACGGGTTGAACTTCGTACCAGGATAGGTGTAACATCACTTCCGTACTCGTCCTCCTCACAAATTCGTGTTTTGTTCTGGTACTATAGCATGAACAATATTCTGCTGTAGCGTGAATAGTGTTCTGTTCTAGGTTCAATTTCATCAAGCTGCTGCTCTAAATCAGCCTTTTGAGCGACATCCCGTAAGACGATGAAGCTATCTTCTTCTTTTCGTGTTAGATTAGAGTTTTCAGCATTCCACTTCCAACCTTTCTTCTCATCACAAATGACATAGGCGCTGATTATGATCTTGTTTTCACGTGGACTGTAAAGACGACAACCTCCTGAACTAGGTTCCTTGCCAATATATACTAACGGCTTCAACTATCATCGAGCTTTCTCAAATTCTTTGAGACAAACCTCTCATATGCAACACACCCAAATACCTTTAAGTCTTTAAGGTTCGGTTTCTTCTTGTAAAACTTCTCGTATGGTGTAACTCCTACCAATTCTTGCGTAGGTGTTCTATTTATTATGTATGTTGCATGTCGAACCGCTTTACCCCAAAAATAATTTGGTACACTTATTGCCTTCATTATACACCTAGTCATCTCAAGTAGAGTTCGTTTTCTTCGTTCCATAATTCCATTTTGTTGAGGTGCATAAGGAGCCGTCAACATTCGAGCTATCCCTTCTTGGTCACAAAACCGATTAAAGTCATGTGATGTATTCACCACCTCTGTCCGTATGGAATGTTATGATCTCTTTACCCGTTTGTTTTTCTACCGACGACTTGAATTTCTTGATTAATCCAAACGCGTAACTTTTGTGCTTTAAAAGAAAAGACCACATGTACCTAGAGCAATCGTCAATAAGAACTAAGATATAAGAGTTACCTCATTGATTGGAAGGATTTATCGGTCCGCATATATCTCCATGAACCATCTCAGGTATTTTGAAGCTCTATAAGTCGCCTTCTTCGAGAATGACTTCTTCGTTTGCTTTCCAACCATGAAAGATTCATACACTTGATCTTGATGCTTAATTATCGGTACCCCTTTAGCTAACTTGTGCATCAAATTCACTACACCAAAACCGATATGACCAAGTCGTACATGCCACAACGACGACTCTTCATCAATGTTAGCTTGCAAACATAAAGATTTGCCAACTTTTAGATGAGTCTTGTAGAGACGATTTGCGCTTCGCAGGACTTTAATTAGCAAACGACCACAACTATCACGCATGGTTAAAGAATCACCTCGTATACGAATATCACAGCCGGATAATGTAGATTGTCTAAGACTTATTACATTACTACGAAGTGCGGGAATGTAATAAATATCTTTTAGCAACTTTTGTTCACCATTTTTTCCTTGGAACAAAATAGAGCCTTTTTCTTTTATTCTTACACATGAACCATCTTCGAACTTAACATGTCCAGTATTATTTTCGTTTAATTTAGAAAAGTAAGAGTAATTACCTGTAATGTGATTACTTGCACCGTTGTCAAAGTACCATATATCTTCTTGTTTGGTATTTGATTTGATCTTTGGTGGAGTTTACTTTTCTTCATTCATGAAAATTGTTTCTTGTATATGGTTCATCATAAAAACATACCTTCCTCTTGATTCACATCTCCTTCATGTGTCTCATTAAGGTTTTCTTCAAAGTCACGTTTTCGATCTTGGCATCTTGATACAAAGTGTCCGAACTTGTCACAACGATAACACTTTATATAAGAGAGGTCACGTTGCTCCTGTTGCTTTCCCTTATGCTTATTATCTTCACGGTTTTTCCAGGAGTTACGTTGTCCTTGGTTTTCATTATTGACTCCTCCGTGACCTTGACCACGACCCCGACCGCGACCTCTACCTCGAGAGTTTGAACCACGTCCACTTCCTCAGCTTGAGTCACTATTCCTATTGGAATAATCTGTCCTAGCATAAAGCAATTTTTCTTGCGGATCATTTGCTTTATCTTGTTCTTTGACTCTTACTTCATACGCTTTCTATAGACCTACCAAATCCTCAAACCCCATAGTTCTAAGGTCTAAAACTTGCTCAAGGGCTGCCACGATGTGAACAAATCGTCTAGGAAGGCTTGTGAGAAACTTCTTAACCAGCTTGTGTTCCTTCATAACTTCTCCAAGCGTGGCTGACTTAGAAGCAATACCCGACAATTTCACGGATTAAACATCTATAGTAACGTTATCTGACATATCCAGATTCTCGAACTCTGTTATTAGGGTTTGAAGTCTTGCTTCTTTCATATGATTAGCCCCTAAATTACGAGTTTTTATTGCATCCCTCATCTCCTTCCCGGTTTTCAAGTCTCCTATTTGTAAAATCAAATCTTCTGGAATCGATTAAAACAACAAGCCTTTAACTATATTGTTTCTCTTGGCATTGTCTGAGCCGGATCTACCACATCCCAAACTTCGTGGATTCCAAGAAGCACTTCCATACGCATCATCCATATGGCATAATTCGTTGACGTTAACACCGGACATTGAAATGTCAAAGTCGTTTCCTCTACGGGCGGTTGTGAGCTTTCTCCCAACACCATCCTAGACCTTCTTCTTGATCGAGAATATGTTTGTAATGGGGAACAATCCATGGCTTGGATATATTCTTGGTTCGTGTTGAACACACGTAAGACTATCAACGGTTTCCTGGATTGTCCTACCAAAAATCAACTAAAACAGTCGAGACAATCAACAGTTAACTAATTGTTTCCAACTCGTTGTTATGAACCAAAAATAAAAGTTGTTGAATGCAGTTGTAAGACCAAATAATAATAACTCAAAACAAGTGTGAAGAGCCCAACAAGCCCAACTGATTAATGAGTTAAATAGCCCAACTGATTAAGACCAACGTAAAAAAATACCTATTTTCTTTCTCACATGTTCTTGAAGTCAGACTCAAAATTAGGATTATTACTTAACCCTAAATCGATGCGAGGATTCTGATTATTTTCTGTAATCGTCAATCACACCTTAATTGAGACCCTCAGACGCGGCCAACAATCGTTAACAAGACACCACAAAGCTCTGATACCAATTGAAGGTTATCAGAAGGTATGCACAACAAAACAAACAAGAACAGAAAAACAAAGAACACAAGTATGTACTGCCAAACGCACAGATTTATTATATTGAAGAAACTAACACAAAACTTCAATCGATACAATGTGATCCCTACCATTCGCAGTATATATAAACTAACCGAGACGCATTAGACTATAATTAGGATTACATGTAGTCTATCCTAAATACTATAAAATAGGTCGAGTTGGACTCCCGCTCCAACTAGGACTTGACTTTCTGATTTCTAGCAACACGCTTTCCAGCCACATCTAGAGCTCAGGAATTCACCAACATGTGGTATGGTATGGCTGGTGCTAGAGTTGATCCTCCCGTCAATCAACCAGTGGAAAAACCGTCCGGATAAAAACCATCCGGAAGTATCAAGAGGCGAAAAGTAGTAAGGAGCAATGTAAAGCAGCTAGAATAGTGTAAAGCTTATGCTGTACACTTTAACTAGTTCTCGGAAGAAACATCAATAACACCTCAAGCGCATTTGATGCCTCGGTAACATACCGGAAAATAAAAAGAGCGGTACAAGTTTGAAAGTAATTTTTTTATAGGTAAACCTGATCCAACATATTAAAATATTGAAAATTTTTTTTTTTTTTGAAAGGCAGCAAATGTATTGCACTAAAGAAACAAACAATGTACAATACATGGAGTTCCATTACAACTAAATAAGATACTTAGTTGTGGATGGAACTCAGGAAGCAGAAACAAAGTATAAAAAAGCTAAGACTTACATACAGAATGCCACAAACACAACATCTGGGCAATTCTATGAATACACAAACTCATGTACCTGACCACGTAAACAACACATGCTATGAAGAAAAAAACGGATCCACCAGCAACTTCAGAACACGCAGCTGCCACATTTAGACACTCATCAGAATAGTGACCCGGTTATTGTTGAAGAAGACATCTAATCGGATACGTCATAGGGCCATGCATGCAACTCCTATAAATAATTTCCAAGGAAGCAGCGAACCAAAATAATGTCGCCGTCGGACAGCCGCAAAGAATATCGAAAGGTACACCCCGTACGAATTGAGGTGAAGCTTATGTTCACAACTAGTACAACACCAGACAACGCATTCGTGGCCTTCCATACAAATCACCTTATGGGAAACCGTACATGATCTTGCTGCCTTATTGCTGAGAGGCATAGTACCATAGGAATTGAGTCATGCTGAACCGAAAATGCGGGTCTTCAAAAAGTCGAACAGAGAACAAACTATGATCAACCCATAGACCGGGGCTCAAAAGTGATAGCCATGATATGTGATAAAGGACAGATGCCCGCATATTTCTCCATTTTCGTTATTTTTTTAGGTCCATCGTAAGGATAAACGTTTTCCTTGTACTAAACGACACTGATAAAAGGTCCGTACGGAGAGCGATGGTAAAAGGCCCGTGCAGAGAGCTGTCGCCGGAAAGTAACGGTTGGTTTTGTGAATACACTAACCATTCTCGACTAAAATGTACTACAACATTTGGTTTATTCTATTAGATAGCATGCATGCATGTAAGTTTTGACGTAACGTATCGACTTCGTTTGTAAGTAAACATTGTCCGGTAGGACTTTCGTCTAAGTAGTTTCGTTTCGTTAGAGCCGAATGTTCTGTTCCAAGCGGGACCATATATCCTCTAGTTGACCATAAGTTGTCAGGTTCGTATTACACAACACCATAACATGGACGTCGTACCTAACATCCATATGCATGACACTCGTATTGGACTGATAGAACGAACCAGCCTAAGCATGCAGAACATACCAAATGGGTGATAGATGGTCCCGCCACACCGAAGGAGGACATACCGAACTCCCCCGCATAAAGCGTTAACAACTGGTGGGGGATGGAATGGTCCATCTCCAAAAATTCATACCGGACGATCGGTCGAACACCGCAGAACATACCAAGAAGCATGCTGTAACCATCAAATCGCCATGCTTGTAAGTACTCTTAAAAATGTATGGTTAAAAATCTTTCAAAACTCGCACGCAAGTTGTAATGTAAATATGCAAGGCGAAATAATTGTAATGCAATACGCACGGCATCTTTGCAATCAGTTGTAAATGCGTGGATGGGAAACTGAGGAAGCGTTTGTTTAATCGATATGGGAATCAAACTATCATTTTGAAATTCATTGCAAGTGTTTAGTACCAAATTAATATAGAAATATATTCTATCATACTGATAATTCATATCTCTCCAAAATGTAATATATCATAGGATTCATGTGGGTTACACCATCTTCTCCACCATAGTTTTCTTAGAGCAAAATGTGTCACAAAGAGCAAAAACCTCTTCACTTGTGCCACCTCAACGTCACATTATCTCAATTAACCAAAACAAAAAACTAACTAAACACCCCCTCACTTACAACTAGTCTTTCTCCTTTTCACTTGGGTCCCACTACTCACCATTTTATTTCTTTTTTCATTTTGTCACACAAAATAAAAATTCATTTCACTTAAATAAAACATTACAAATACGGAAATAAAAATTACAAATACGGAATAAAATTAAAAACGATACGATACAATACGGTACGGTTCGACGGAATTTAATCGGTTTCGGGATCCGAATCAGATTCCGATGAAATACCCCACTTGATCTGCTTCGCCAACTCTTGTTTCTCCCGTTCTTCTTCTTCTAATGCTTCACGTAATGCTTCTTCATCATTAAGCTGTTGATATTCTTGTGCCTCAGTAAGACGGAACTCAGCAGGTACCTGGTATTCTTCAACAGGGCTCTCTGGTTGATGAATAGTAGGAACGGATGATTCACCCATCGTGTTTGGGTAAGGTTGTGGAGGGTAAGGTTGTGGAGGGTAAGGTCGTGGAGGGATTGTCTCTCGTACCTTTTCCGGTGTCGATGGGTTGCTTCGAGTAGCTTTTCGTTTGTTTTGTTTCTTGTTTGCAGAAGTGTTTCCTTGAGACATGTTTTAGAGTATTGTTTTGTGTGAGAAAAAAAAAATTAATGGAAGTAGTATTTATAGTGAAAATTCATTACTGAAATTAAAATTACAACATAGAAAATAAAATAACATTACTGAAATTAAAATAACATTATTTAAATTAAAAATAGAATACCGAAATTAAAATTCTCTAATCCATTCTTTTTTAGAATCCATCTGTTTTTCGATTTTAACGCCTTCTTCAACCAAAGCATCATGTATTTCATCGTCTTTGTTCGATTCTTTTTTCAAAAATTCGATTATCTGATCACGCCACCCTTTTGAAATATCCTTGCATTTTTCACATGCCTCCTGCAGTTCAAATTTTGCAGAGGATGCACTTTCAAATTTGAGGGCTAAATCCATAATCGCTTTCTGTCGAATGTTGTCTTCCTTAATTAGTTTAGCAACTATTTTTTTGATTTGATCATAAGTGTGTGGAGCCGAACAAGCCATTCTAGTAGTATTTTTTTGATTTTAGGGAATGAATATGATTGTTAAAATTGTTAAATGGGGGAGAGTTTATATAAAGATTAAGAAAAAAATGATTTTTTTTAATTCTAACCGTTGTAAAACGGTTTAAAAACGATTAGGCCCCACAAATCTTCACTTTTCAGCTCGTTGAAGTTTGGCGAATTGATCACGGCGAGGGGGGGGGGGGGGTTGTCACGGCGAGCACCGGCGAGGGTGCCACCTCGGACCGGCGAGGGTCCCTCGCCGTGACACCGTTTGCTCTTACCCCTTAAAGGTTTTAACCAAGGAGCACGCAGATGAGCATTATTTGTTTTTTTTTCAATCAGTGTTTTTTTTTCTACATATTTCTTGTGTTACAAATTAAATTTTAAGCAAGTTTTTTATTTCATTATACTCTCATCCTGTATAAACAGGATGGCAATGAATTAATTATTTTTACAAAATGTGAGTTTTCATAAATAAAGTATCGTTGATTTTTTATTCATAAGTTCCTGTAATTTTGGCAAAATGTTTCAAAATAAAGATGATATGTGGTGCCATTAAAAAAGATGGCTAACCTGTTGCTTTATAATCTTTTTGGGCCTTTCGTTTTTTAAATATTGAATGATAATAATGTAGCAGTTGATACTCATAGACCATAGTTGTATAACTCAATCCAAACAACAATTATAAATATAATACAATCACTATCATTCCACTTTATACCAATACCAATTCCTATTGTGATTCATAACAACTAACCAAACGGATCCTGAGATACCGAAAGACATACCAGACGATATACGAGAACCTAGGACAGTAAAATACTGAGTGGTATCGTTAATTTGTAATATGAAAACTAAGCCGAACGGCTAAACACCGGATAACCTATATATGACATTCATACTGGAGTCACTCTTTAATGATAGTAGGAACACCTAGTTCCCTCGAGATGCATAGCGACGAACTTGGTATGAGAAGGTAGCCGTTGAAGACATCAAAGTCTATAAAGTGACCCACATAATTTGTTTCCATTAATGTCGAAGATATATTCGTGAGGGTTGAGTCTAACGCTCTTAATAAGGTACTGTTTAGTTGGAAGATATTTGCATATATTGGAGGATATTTAAAATAGGAAAAGGACGAAAATGGTCAAATCATACCCCCATGATCCACTAAATGGTTAAGTCAAAAGATTTTGACATATATGGTCATGCACAAATGCACAACTGCTCAACTCCATTATATTTATTACATGTGTCCTATGGCAAATGCTCGACTGACGGTGCTCAACCCCCAAGTGCTCAACCTCTAAAGTACCTTTTTCCTCTTTTTAGACAAATATTCTTCATTAATATCCGGGCCCAAATTTTAAATATTACCCCTTCAAAAATATGTAACTTAACATATTTAGTCCCTTAATCAACAAAGTAACTTAACAAAAGTGTGCAATTATACCAACGTATCATATGAACAAAGACCCAGTTTTCCTCCTAGTTTTCCTCCTAGTTTTCGTCGTTGAAACCATATTCATTGCAACCAGTTTTCCAACCATCCGCGGACACTGATTCTTTGTAACTGGTTGTTTATTGTTATTAGATCCATATTCATTGCATATTCATTGTAGATGGCCGCAATTATACAGGTATTTCAATTTTTTGCATTTGTACAATTTATGAGAATAGTGTTGTTTAATTGAAGCGTCAATATAGTTGATACATTATGTTTATAACAGATTATTAGAAAATTTAGTGTTTCCATAGGTTTACTTCCAAACATACTCTTTTTGTTTATGCTATAGGTGTATGATGCAAAGATTGGCTTTAGAAGTAAGTTAGAGTATTTGACCACCATAAAAACAAAGTTGTCTATGAAAGATTCTCGGATAAATTTATTCCGAGGAACAGTGTTTGGTCCTTGGTTAGACATAAAAACATTAGAACATGATAACCATTTGATTCGCCATCTCCTTCAACATCAAAGATTGGACGACAACCCAACTCCAGATAAACCTTTTTACTTTGATTTTAGGGTAAATAGTTTGAAGTTTAGCAAACAGGATTTCTGTTTGGTTACAGGGTTACGTTTTGGAGATTGTTCTTAAAAGTAATTTAGGGATCTTGAATCGGAATTTAAGAATCGCTTCTTTCCAGGAATCCGTAGAGTAAAGGGGTTACATATGCGTAAGTTTATTGTGGACGATTTAGCTTTTAGTAATCTGTCTGATGTCGATGTTGTGAGGGGTTGTCTGATATATGTGTTATGTTGGGTATTCATGGGTGATCAGTTACGTGGAGTTGTTGCAGAAGAACTTTTTAATCTTGTTGAGGATTTTGAATCTTGGAAAAAATTTCCTTGGGGTGAGTATACGTAGCGAGAGTTTCACAAACGCGTATACAATCATGACTCCGAGTGCCGCAAGGATCATTTGCAAAAGATTGCCCAATGTCGAACATATCTCCCCACATATACATTGCAAGGTTTCGTTTTTCCGTTAAAGGTTAGTAATTTAATTATATCATCTTGGAAATGTTTATTGCATTTCATTTTTTCTTAGTTTATTGTGCCTATTTATTTCAGATATGGTTATTGGAAAAATTCCCTGTTGTTGGGAATAAAATTAGCTAAGTCACTTGAACGCTGACAAGAGGAAATTGGACGCTGACAAGAGTAAACAAGACGCTGACAGATGAGACGCTGATACGAATTATCAAGGCGTTGACAAGAAGAATCTTAAAGACAAAGACAAGGACTAAATCTGCCAATGATGAATTCTTCAAGCTGGTGGACAAAGTATGAAGATAAGAATTCAGAATATATTCTTAATGTTTAAAAAGATTTAGTTAATATGTTATTTATGTATGTTTATCTTGTGTCTCTTCCTAAAATAATTGATCTTAGCTTTTTGTACAAGGCTCCTTAAACCTATAAAAGGAGGCCTTAGGGTTAGACATAAGACACATCTCACATACACCTCTTCCACATATCTCATAACACTTTCATTGTAATCTTTCATTGTTATTATTAATCAAAGTGAAAGTTTGGTATTCATATATTCTGTTTGTTCTTCGTTCTGAGTATTAGTTTCCGCATAATACTTAGATTGTTGAATACACAAAGTTTCTCTACGTGTATTACTTGATCTAATCTCGTATACACAAAGCTTAATCGATCTAAGTTTGGGATCAACAAGTGGTATCAGAGCTTGTTGAGGAACTTTGATTTGAAGAACGAGATCCAATATCGTGAGGTGAACCAAGCTAAGGAAGAAGGTGAAGAAGAATCTGATGATGTTTTCAGTTAAGGCCACGTCTACTTCAAGTTCCAATTCTTCTTCATGTTCTGATAATGAGGTATGTGATAACTCTTCTTGTCGTTTAAATACTGAAAAACTAAATAAGGAGATAGTAAAATTATTAGATGATGCAAGTTCTGAAAGATGCAAAGTATCTAATTATCAAATTGCTCTCACCCAAACAGAAAGGACAGTAGCTGAGTATAAGAAAATGGAGTTTGATTTAAAGGATAAAATAAATATCTTAAAACATGAGTTACATCAAAGTAAAGATATTCAAGATATCACAAACAGGGTTAATCTTGATTTGATAGCTAAGTTAGATGAGGTTAACAAAAATAAAGACAATGTGAGTCTTAAAATCCAGAGATTTGATAAGGCCACACAAACCCTGGGAGAGTGTGTTAGTAAACAAAGAGACTCTAAGGATATGTCTGGGATTGGGATGAAAGATTATACTGTTGTTCCACCACCAGCTGGGGACTTCTATGGTGTCCAAACAAAGGACTTATCTTGGACTGGTTTACCAGAGCTCCAAGAGAAGGAATTTATTCCTCTACCAAGAGTTGCTTCCCCAGTTGAAGAGTATAAACAAAAACTGACTGACCTAGAGGAATGGAAGAAAGCTCACCATACTTTGTTTGTTAAGGGAGGTTTGTTGTGTGAAAGTCCAAATGACCCCACCCCTATCACAACACAAGAACCTACCCCTATCAAAATCACACATCCAACCACTGGCAAGACTGTTGACCTTGGCTCCCCAATTAAGAAACAACCTAGTGTTAAATACGCTGAAATGTATAGGAAACCTAGGTCATTCAGAAGCCAAGAAAGTGTTAATGGGACAGGGTTTTATCAGTCTAAGTCTAAGTTTGTGTCCAAAAAGGCTTGTTACTCATGTGGGAGCTTCTCACATTTGGCCTATAATTGTGTGAGTTGATATAATTCATTCGCTGACAATAGGTCATCCAATGTCAACCATAAACCTTTTATCCACACTAGACCAGCTCCTTTCTTCTCTAAGGCAGCTAATATCCATGGACAAAGGCCCTTTCAAAAGACCAACACTTGGTCAAACAGGCAGTATGTTCCTATAGCAAACCCTAATTTGGGCGCTGATAGGAACAAATTCAGCGCTGACAAGAAAAAATTCAGCGCTGACAAAAACAAATTCAGCGCTGACAAGAAAAAATTCAGCGCTGACAGGAACAAGTTCAACGCTGACAGGCACAAATGCAGCGCTGACAGCTCCAAGTTTGGTATGAGACCTTATTTTAGACCATATAAACAAAGATACTTGGTTAATAAGGGTCAAGGGTCTGAAGCATCATCCCACTTAACATAGAAACCTAAACAAGAACAAAACTCCAATTTTAATGGTATCTCAATGAGTTGCGATAGACTTAAATATCTTGAGAAGGTCATTACTAGACTCATTGGAACAAATTGGGTGACTAGGTCCCAAAGGGATGAACAGGGATTTGGGGTGAAGAATAAGACCACTCTAGTTGAACAACTAGACAGATCCAAGTCTGATAAGGCTTGGATCTCCAAAGAAAACTAATTTGTTTTCTTTTTGAGCAGCCTATCCAATAGCAGGTTAATGATCAAGGATATTGGGATAGTGGATGCTCAAGGAACATGCATTGTTGGTCTTTCCACTAATATTATTTTTATCCATTAACATGTTTTCTCTACCCATTGTTATGGGAAAGGGTAGCCTCTGTTGGTGTGTTTTTGTGGTTTTTGTCTAACTATGCAGGAAAATGGAGCTACATTAGGATGGATACAGAATTACAAACTTTTATTTATGATGGTTGGAGTGTTTACATTCCTATCTTGAGATAAAATTTTGGTTCTTCACATATAATGATTTGTATGCTTCTGTTAAGGGGAGGTAAACCTTTAGGTTTTTGGGTACTCTTAGAGCACTCTTGCACGATTCTAGATTGTGTCCACTGGTGAGTGGGGGTTAGAAATAGTGAAGGCTCTTTCATTATGAAATTGTTGGAATTTCTAAACCTCGAGGCACTGTAGCATGCACGTAATTTATTTTGCATGCATGCTACCAAGACTTTTGACCTAGAATTGGGTGTGGTCGTATGGGTGACTTGGGGTAGATATATTTTTGGGCTTACTTGGGGAGTTGCAAAGGTTTTATATGAGTTAACTTTCTCTTTGGGGCATTTGTGAACAAAGGACTCTAGAGTTCATGTGTGTCTATCATGCTTTTGCATGAGTGTATGCATGAACAGTGTTTGTCATTCTTGCTTATTAGAGACTAGTTAATTTCCTTAGGATTATTACCTTTGTTTGTGTTTTAACTAAGGTTTTATGCATTCTCAAGTACATTTTATGCTATGACATCTTAGCTGGTGTGATTTATAAACTTCTTTATAGTCCCAAAACGTTTCATCACCCTTACAGTTTTCAAATTTTTGGATATCTGGAAGCCTAATGATCATTGAGATGTTTTTCCTAGTGATTGACATCTAGTAGCAGCAGAGATCACTTTCACAAGGGTGTATAGTGTTATGGAGATGGCTAAGACTATTGGCACTAGCTTTAATGCAGGTCAAGTCAGTCTTATCATCAGTAAGTCCATCCCCATGTCCTATGAATCAACATTGAGGATTCATTTCCCGAATGTGGATGAGGACAGTATGAAACCTTTAACATTAATGGAATTGACGAAAATATGTATTAGCTTGTAAAAGCATAATACATAAATGGTACAAATTGTCAAGGATTGTTATTTTAGAAGCTGATGCAAGGAGGATGTTCTTGGTTCTGTCCTTGTATATTGATCTTGGAGAGGAGTCTTAAAAAGGGGAGGAGCAATCAAATTTGAGTGACAAAAGTAATAAAGAAAGCTCCAAAGACTCTACAGGTGTTGAAGATAATTAAGACCAAGTGAAGGCTGACTATACAAGTGATTTGAGTGATTGACTTTTCGAGATTTATTATTACTCAAATTCAGGGATAAGTATATTTGTAAGAATCCTCTCTGTATGTTTTATTTTATTCAGAAACTTGATTACTAGAGTATATATCAAGTTTAGGGGAGGATTGTTGGGAATAAAATTAGCTAAGTCACTTGAACGCTGACAAGAGGAAATTGGACGTTGACAAGAGTAAACAAGACGCTGACAGATGAGACGCTGATACGAATTATCAAGGCGTTGACAAGAAGAATCTTAAAGACAAAGACAAGGACTAAATCTGCCAATGATGAATTCTTCAAGCTGGTGGACAAAGTATGAAGATAAGAATTCAGAATATATTCTTAATGTTTAAAAAGATTTAGTTAATATGTTATTTATGTATGTTTATCTTGTGTCTCTTCCTAAAATAATTGATCTTAGCTTTTTGTACAAGGCTCCTTAAACCTATAAAAGGAGGCCTTAGGGTTAGACATAAGACACATCTCACATACACCTCTTCCACATATCTCATAACACTTTCATTGTAATCTTTCATTGTTATTATTAATCAAAGTGAAAGTTTGGTATTCATATATTCTGTTTGTTCTTCGTTCTGAGTATTAGTTTCCGCATAATACTTAGATTGTTGAATACACAAAGTTTCTCTACGTGTATTACTTGATCTAATCTCATATACACAAAGCTTAATCGATCTAAGTTTGGGATCAACACCTGTTTCAAAAAGGTGGCGGTCTAAGTAAGATGGTGTTGTACCTCATTGTGTTGGATGGACTGATGTGAGATCATTTCCAAAATATGAATATCCTTTATTATTTGATTTTAGAAATACTCTTAACAAGTTGGAGCCGACCCCTCTTGAGGAAAATAAACAATGGTGATCATCTTCGAAATTGTCCATTGTCGATTTTATCAATTTCTAAAAAAAGGCCCCGCCGTAAGGGCAAGAACCTTGTCCAAAACAAACTTAAAAGAATAGGCCCTGATGTTTCTACAAGTGATGTTCTTAACCATGAAGAAGGTGGACCATCCATGCCCGTGAATGAAAAGAAAATGACAGTTGTTCACAAAGAAGTAGTAGACGGCGAGGGCATTGATTATGGATCTTCATCATCCAGTTTTATAGACGTTTCCAAAATGATTGCCGATTTGAAGTGTGATTTCTATTATCGTATTTATAAGCTTGAGCTGTCACGTAGCAACCCCTCTGCAAACCAATTTGACAAGGATGAAATTCTGAAAAAGATTATTCAACTGAAAGCTGATTTCAAGACACGATTGTCCGAAATTGATGATTTCGTGAAGAACAATGAATTGCCAAAAACAACACAGGTCCGTGAATATTTTATAAAACATTTCATGGAATAGGTTTATTCTATTCTACGTGATCATTGGCCTATTCTATATGATTGATTAGATGGATAAAGATGGTTGATTGATTGATAAATATAAAGAAGATGAGATGAATGAGATGATGGAGTAGAGAGAGAAAGGAGAGAAGGGAGAGAAGTAGAGAGAGAAAGTAAAGGTGGAAAATGATTAAGTATGAAATGAACAATCAACAACCCCTCCTAACATGCTAGGAGGGGATATATATAGCCCACCCTACATGTGGGCTATATGGACTATACATAAACTAAATGGATCACGAGCCCATTACATAATTATCGTTGGAGCGACCGATCCTTCATAAATACGTAAAATGTATTTCCAACAATCTCCCCCTAAGGGAGGTCGCTCCAAGAAACAAAGTTCTAAATAGTCTATAACTCGTGATCTATGCTAACTAAGATGTGACCGAGACTTTATTGGGAAAAACGTATTTCCAACAATCTCCCCCTAAGGGAGGTCACATCTTTTTACAAAATCTTAAACCTAGCATCTATGCTTGAGTCTTCGATCTTGTTCTTGTGAATATGCTTGATGTGATCTTTGACTTTAGTCTTGAGCATGTTTCCTTGCCTTGACCTTGTGCATTCTTCACTTGTGATATTTGCCTCTTTGTGACTTCATGTTCCACATACTTATACTTTTAAATTCTTGAAAGCTTCAGAGTTTGATACAGCGGAAGACTTGACCTTCAGGCTTTCTTGAATTTGTTGAAGTACTAATTGTATGTAGTATAAGCATGTGGTGACGACTTCTTCTGGATTGTACACCGCAATGCCACCTTCTTGTTACGCTGCATAAGACAGTTAGCAACAAACAATATACACGGATGAAATGGCCTTGAACATTTCATTCTAATTCGGTAGCATTTTACCTCCGGTCGGTGAAGACCGTTGGACGATATTAAATATCGTACTTGTGGCATGTAGTTTCAATAAAGAACCTCCTTGACAAGATTTCGCGGGTAAACCCGTTCTCTTTACTCGACCGTCCAAAGCTGACTGCGAACGTAAAGAGTGAATCATTTGGATAATATTATCCGCATGATTTGAAGCCGTCAATTCATGTTCCTGGAACAAGTGAAGTTCGATTAAGAACCGCACCATCGTTGCTTTCCAGTTGTCACTAGCTTGATTCAAATAGAATCTTGCAAGTTACCTACCAAGTGCTGTTTGATGTTAACACTAGAAGGATTTCCATTCGTCACTGTAAATACTTAATAGTATTACTCTGAATGTTCTGGCAAGATCACTAAGATATTGCGTAGAGGCCTGGAACGTGTTTAAATTCATTTAAGAATTAAACCACTGTTGCTTTCCAGTTATCACAAGTTTGATTCATAAAGAATCGCACAAGTCACCTACCATGAGCTTTTTGATATTCGCTCAAGAAGGATTTCCACTTCATTGTAAATACTTTCGTATTACTCCGATGTTCAGGCAAGATCATGAAGATTTTGCGTAGGACTCTTAAGATCTTTCTTACTTTTCACAGTGTGTGAAGAAGCAAGGAAATATGAAAGTGTGTCCTAATGAGATATTTGATGATCTCAAATGGCTCTAGACTCAATCGTGCATTTTGGATTTTAGTGATCGGAGGCTGGAGAGGAGTGCCACCTTTTCAATACCAATTTATTCGGAGTGAATAAACCAATAGATAATGTGTTGATCTCCGTGTGATTAAAACAAATACCTTTTGAGAGATATTTGAGTTAGCTGGGAAGGGTTGTGCATTGCATCACTGGGTCCATGATGTCTTTCTTCAATACCGAGAATCATTAACAAAAATGATCTCAATAGCATATGTATTGACCCGGTTTCTGCCTAAAGTTGTAAGGAGGGCTTCTTTTTTTACACCCTTTATATTTACAATTCTTTTTCATTCTTCAACCCCTTCAATGCTTACCAATACGTCATGACTAGCACCTTGTTGTGATTGTTCCAGTACTAACTTAAGTACTTGGTCGGCATTCAGCTAAGTTCACAATCTTTATCCATCTTTCCTAAGGACTACTATTTCTAGCTATGGAATGTCCTTGGGAAGATTCCTCCGGTTCTAGAGAAATCATTGGACTTTAACCTATCCTACCATCCTTATGTCACCACAATCTTCACCGTCGTGAATAGAGATGTTTTGGGTAAGTGTATGTCACCATGAAATCCATTTTGAAGTGCAAATCTATTTTGCTCCCCCTTAACATATGCTACGATATCCGAAACATTTTGCACATGTCGGAATGAGCTATCACGTTAAGTCAAACCATTTATGATTGATCATATCCCATATTAAATCACATTTTCTCCCCCATATTAAAAATATTAACCCAATCGATAATATCAATTGATTTAATAGCATTTTAAGAAAATTTGGGAAGAAAAATGCAAGTCCAATTATCTTCATGAATTACACAAGCTCCCCCTCAAATTAATGAGGGTGTGCTGAAACGTAAATTAAATACCTTTTAAACACAAGTGTAAGGTATTTATCACGTGCAAAGATCATATATGATAATGAATTCACAAGATTAACAATTTACGAGGTAGGACCTGAATGATGGAGAACATCATATGAAAGATTCACATGGTTCTTGTTCACGAATGTTGGTCACCTCGTCACGTCCCCGAGAAAATTAATTCCCGTTGTTGAGTCAAAGCTTTCCGGTGAAATGCTTGACTTGATTATGAAAAGCGGGTTGCTATCTGAAATAATAGCAAACCATTTTGAGCATGTTTTAAAAGTTTGAACTTCTGCTCGAACTTTATTTACAACCCCGTGTCATTATTGAATGACATTTCTAGTATCGTAAATATTATCGATTCCAGAAGACATGCTCTTTTTATCAAAACATTTTTGAACACACAATTTTGAAAGATTTAGAAAAAAACCTTTTGAGAAATTCTCGAAAAATTGTGTTCAAAGTTTTGAAAAACAATTACTTGAGCTTAAGATGTTGAATATCTTAAAAGCGAGCTCAAGTCCGAGAAGTTGTGAACTTCCCGTTGTTAAGGATAAGTTACCATCGGCGATAAACTTTCCTTTTATCTGAAGGACGAGTCCTAAGCTGACATTTACTTAGAAGTCGTGTTCATGAGCTTGAAAACTTTGACTGTTTTAACGGAAAGCTCATGACCGAGAAAGGTTAATTTCTCGTTACGAGGAAAAGTTCTCTTATTTAAAAGATACACTTTCCTTTCTGAGCTTAAAACTTCGAATGTTTTAATACAAGCTCATGACCGAGAAAGGTGAATTTCTCGTTAAGAGGATAAGTTATCATAAAAGATAATCTTTCCTTTATTTTAAGTTCGAGTTACAGTCTGACATTTAACTGTAAGTCATTGTGCACGAGCTTAAAACATCGAATGTTTTTTGATATAAGCTCATGCCCGAGAAAACTTAATTTCTCGTTGTTAGGATAAGTTTATCATCGGCGATAAACTTTCCTTTACTTGAAGAACGGGTCATCATCTGTTATTTAATGATGAGCCTTATACACGAGCTCAAGACCTTTGAATGGTTTTAGGATAAGCTCGTGTCCAAGAAAACTTAATTTCTTGTTAAGAGGGTAAGTTATCGTTGCGTGGATAAACTTCCCTGTCTCTGAAGTCCGGGTCGTCGTCTGTCATTTAACGAGGAGCCATTAGTGCATGAGCTTAAAAAACTTGGAATGTTTTTAGATATAAGCTCATGCCCAAGAAAAATGAATTTCTCGTTTTTAGGATAAGTTTACCATCGGCGATAAACTTTCCTTTCTTTGAAGAGCGAGTTATAGTCTGTGATGTGACTATAAGTCCTTGTAAGCTTTAACCATGAATCCCCTGAGATACTAGTTTCTCTGATATCTGCTTCTTCAGCAACCAAACTCTAAGAGTGTCCTTAGTTGAACGGTATACAATGATTGGACCGCTTCGTTCTTTTGGAACATCAACTTTGGTACCTGCATTCTCATTAGGAGTTTGTATACTTTTTCATGGGTTAGAGATATCTATTTTAGAAGCACGTGGGGGTTCACGGTTTTCTTTTCTTGTGTCAGAGGTGGCCTGAGGGGATGATTCACCTGTCTTAGTTGGCAAACGTTTCCTTTTATAGAAAACCTTAAGTTCAGGCTTAAGTGATGTATCATCCTTTTCAATTTCCTCCCTAGCAGTCTTAGTAGAGTCAGAGATTATCCTAGTTAAAGGGCACTCGTTTCCTACAAGAGTGAAAGATCTACCAGTGGGGCGCCACATTTTACCAACGGGTTTGATTTTAGCAACCCACTGGGATTTAAGTCTAGCACGGGAGTTCACCTCTTTAAGCAATTTTTTGATACAGGAGTCATGATTTGCCGTAAAGACACATTTTCTACATGTTTTACAAGTAGCATATTTAATGTCCGAGTAATTCCTAGATGATTGATCGATGCTCCTAGGAGACGTCATGCTACGGTTAGCAGTGTTGGGTAATCTAGAAGGCATCTGACTAGGTTGGACATTGCTATCTCTTACATGTGTCTTTTGAATAGCTTCCCTTAGACCAGATTTATGGCCAACGTCATTTGAACTAGTTCTAGACGTGGTCATTGAACTATTCTTAGAGAAACTAGGGGCAATCATGTGATGAGGTCTTGCTAAAACTGATTTAGTCACATTAGGCCTAGTTGGTGGAGTGACTGTTCTAGAAATATGTCCCAAATTAACTTGGGAGGCAAACCGCAGTCTCGAGGATTGTGGTCGCTCGGATCTAAATGCAGTAGGTTGTCTGACAATCGGTTGTCTGACGAACTGATTTGTAGGCGGTTTCCCCAAGATTGATGGTTTTTCAAGCTTAGTGTCCACACTAGGTCCTCTATTTTTCCTTAACTCGTTTTTCAACGCAGCAATAGCAAACACCTTTTCCTGTACTTGAGCTTTTAAGGTCTCATTCTCTTTGAGCAAGTTATCTTGGGATGCCAACTTAGATTCAAGCAGTTGAATTTGTTTCAAAAGATTATCATTTTCAGCTTTAGAATCTAGAACAGTTTGATCCAATTTTCTTTCAAGAACAACGTTTGACTTTTCAAGTTTTTCAAAGTATGTTTCAAATTTGTCCGTTTTCTTAGAAAATTCAAGTTTGGCATCCTCAAGATCTTTTGATTGCCGAGCTACGATTGTTTCGAGCTCTTTAATCTTAGAATCAGAATCAGTTAACGAGGCAGTTATAAAGCATTAATCATGATGTACTATAGCATTTTGAACAATCTCTCCCCCATTATGACTTACATCGGATGAATCAGAAGTGGTATTGCTATCACTCTTTTCCATCCCATGATTGTCATAATTAGGTTCAGAATGCTCAATATGCGGCATATCATCAACATAGACATCATAAACAACATTACATTGTACCAAGTTTGCAGGCGCTTCGTCATAAACGGGTAAGGTGTCAGCAAAAGAGATCTCGTGAACATTCCCTGACGTGCCACTGGTATCATGTTGTCCTCCTGATTCCGTGCTCTTGCCATCGTTAGGCTCCAAGTTGTCAACCGTATGACCATTCTCCTCTTGCATATGCGTCATTGATTCTTGCACTCCATTATCATACACTTGCTGAAGTTGTGATCTTTGATAAATCGAAGACGAGACCGATGTCATGAGTTTCAATATTGTATCACGGAAAACTCGAAGCTCGGTATGTGTATCTCGAAGAAAAGATTGGCAAATCACTGAACTTTCAGACTTGATGATATTGTATTGGAGGAAAGGCGTGAGTTGTGTCACAAGAGCCTTATAAGCAATTGACGATGCAGAGTGATTAAAGTTGTCACGTTTGAGTTGCTCGGCGAGTTCAGTCAAAGTGGTGAACATTGAGTCCATGAATATATGACGATCTTGACCAAAGATTGTCACAAATTCGCTCCCTCCTTGAATCCTCGAAAGAGTGACAAGATGAGACTGAAGCATTTGAAATGAAGTTATACCACTTTCTCTAGCGTTGTCTTGCATTCGATGCAAGTCTCCTTCTTTAAGTGTCGAATTGAATGAATCCATTGAAAATCGAGGAAAGATAAAAAATGATGTTGATGTTGTTGTTGTCGGGTTTTTACAATTCGACTCGGCTCAAAAATTGTTGTTGGCTCAAACGATTATGAATTAAACCCGATCAAAAATCCGTAGTCGCTAAAGATAAATCCCGTCACGGTGACTCGTCACTTTGTCTTCAAATCCAGCCACAAAAACTTTGAACCCGTCAAATATTTTTCCACGTTAATTCTTTTAAAATACCCGTCTCAACACGATTTGCCAAAAAAATTAATATAAAAAATTAACTTAATTTAAAAAAGAAAATTTTGATTATCTATTTAAACTAAAAAAGATTAGAAAAATTTGAAATTTAAACTAAAAAATTTTCGTGGATTAAAATTTGAAAATTTAAACTTAGTATATTTAAATATGAAAATTTAAAGATCCGTAAAAATTTGATATGTTAAATTTGATATTAAAACTAAAAAATAGAAAAATTTTGATTATCTATTTAAAGAAAAAATTGATATTTAAACTAGAAAAGATAGACAGAGTTTCGTGGCCATCCTTGAGCCAGAAAACGTGTATACACGTTCCCACAAAAACACGTGTATCCCACTCAAACTTTGTAAACTCCGCCCCTAATTAAATATATAAAATCTCAATTTGTGTTTATCTCTCTCAAAACATAAATAACACTCCTCCGTCCTTTTAACTCTCTCTCTCTCCTCAACTGAACCAAACACAAAATCTCAAATCCTCCGTCTAATCTAACAACCTAATCTCATATTGATATTGAAATAAAGAACCACAGTTATCATAGCCTGCTACGAATCCCACGAGATTTATAGTCAAATAATCATGCCAAAAATTCAAACCCACTTGATTGAAGGACAAGAGATAGATTCGTCTTCAAGATCTCTAATTTGAGGTCTCGGGTAGGTTTACTTTTATTGTCGAAGCACAACCTTTCTCTTCATCTGTCGTGTCTTTCTTGTCAGTCTTGGATAGAGTCAAAAACTTTGTTGAAAAACAATCTAAGGTTTTGGTGTTGGGTTAATGGAGTCGAGGGTGTTTGGATTTTGAGTTGATTGATGTCAGTTTGTTGAGTTTGAGGAGTGTGTTTCGAGGGTGTTTGTGGTGACACGAGAGGGTGTGAGAGAGTCGAGAGGATGAGTGAATCTGAAAAGATTGAGGGAGTCGGTTTGGGAGGATAGTGTGTCGAGAGAAGTGATGATTGTTTGAGTGTGACGAGGGAGGGTCGAGTCGGGGTCGAGACTGTTTGGTGAGGTTGAGAGAGTTGTGGATTATTGAGTCAAGATTGTTGTGTATTGAGTCGAGTCTAGTGAGTCGATTTTGGTTGTGAGGGTCGAGGTTTTGGTTAAGATGTCGAGGGTATGAGTCGTTTTAAGAGACGACGATGACTTGCCCGTTGTGTTTGAATTTACAAAGCATCATTCGGAAGTGTCATTCGCTCGGAAGATTTCGTTCGGAAGAGTTCCGAATCGGAAGAGTTCCGAATCGGAAGAGTTCCGAATCGGAAGTTTTTGAATCGGAAGTTTTCGAATCAGAAGTTTTTGTTCACCCGGAACTTTTCTTTCACTCGGAAGTATTCTTTCACCCGGAACTTTATTTCACTCGGAAGTATTCTTTCACCCGGAACTTTCTCGTCCGGAACTTTGATGAGTTGAAAAATAGATGGGACAAATTTTAGACAGATATGATGGAACTTTGGAAAGTTTGTTGGGACTGAGTTGGACAATTAGATTTGGACAAAATTGACAGTTGACCAAGAATTGACGGAAACCCAGATAGAAAACTTGATAAAGGAAAATCAAAAAAACTGATTAAAAAGTTTATATAAAAAAAACTGATTAAAAAAATAAAAAGGATAAAATTGATAAAAAATTTAGAAAACTAATAATAGAAAAATTAAAGTGGAAACTGATTAAAAAATAAAAAAGGATAAAATTGAAAAAAAATTTAGAAATTGATAAAATTGATAGATTAAAAAAACAAGAAAAAAATACAAACTTTTTATAGAAATTGATGATAAACCAAAAAAATTTGTGATTTTTATATAAAATAAGTAAATAAAACTTTTTATAGAAATTTGTGATTAAATTTGTGATTAAAAACAATAAAAAATACAAACTTTTTATAAAAACACAAACTTTTTATGAAAAATACAAACTTTTTATGATCTAAAACATAAAAACACAAACTTTATATATAAAAAAATACAAACTTTTTAATATAAAAGCATGATTAAATCAAAAACCCACCAAAATCAAAAAGAAATAAAAGTAAGAATAAACCAATCAAACCTTGGCTCTTGATACCAATTGAAGGTCTACGTGATCATTGGCCTATTCTATATGATTGATTAGATGGATAAAGATGGTTGATTGATTGATAAATATAAAGAAGATGAGATGAATGAGATGATGGAGTAGAGAGAGAAAGGAGAGAAGGGAGAGAAGTAGAGAGAGAAAGTAAAGGTGGAAAATGATTAAGTGTGAAATGAACAATCAACAACCCCTCCTAACATGCTAGGAGGGGATATATATAGCCCACCCTACATGTGGGCTATATGGACTATACATAAACTAAATGGATCACGAGCCCATTACATAATTATCGTTGGAGCGACCGATCCTTCATAAATACGTAAAACGTATTTCCAACAATTTTGTTTTTAACGTGTTCAGGATATGGATGTGGATATGTGTGTTGATCATAAAACAAATGTAATTGAAGGCATTATGGTATTTTAATGCATTTTAATCTTTAATTTTAAGTTTAATTATCTATTTTCAACTTAATGTTTTTTTGACACACTAATCAGGGCTCAACCATTGACACAATTGAAGAACTGAAAGATTTAAATGTGAATGAGTCAACGTTTAATGAAGAAAAACTTGAAGATATTAAAGACCAGAAGTCGATACAAGCGCTGTTATGAACACATAAGAAGTAAAGCTGAATGAAATGGTATGATATCACCTCATGTACTATGTTCCCACAACAATTTCTATAAAACTTTTTTAAATATTTTTCAGTTGTCAACAATATGTGAACCAAAAAGTGAAGATATTAAGGAACCAGAAGTTGATCACTTATAAACAAAATAGGCCTCAAGCGATGTTTTGTGGGTGGAAGAAGTAAAGCCGATTGATAAGGTAGGACATCACTTCCAACTTTCTCTCTGATTTTTAAGAGTATTTCATTTCTTTCACTATGTTTCCGCCACACCGTCTAAAAAAATATAACAAATTTTCAGGAACCAGAAGTTGAAGTTGAGGACAGTAAGGTATTTTACATCGTTAGCCGGTCCTTAATTATATTTTAGTTATAATTGAAATTTAATCATTTTTTGCAACAAAAAACAACCGTCAAGCACACTCGAGGATTTTGCGGATGTCGATGCAAGAGTATCTGTGAACAACGAAGAACTACTTCCGATTAATGAAGAACATCCAGATTGGTTTGACGTTAAAAAAAGTAAGATATTTATTTCAACTATCAACATTAGTTATAATTATTTCATCGATACAATTTGTTTGAACAATTCCCTTGTTTGACCAAACGTTTATTTCTTTATTCAAGTATCAACATCAGTTACATTCAAAGGCTATAAAGGAAAAAGCCTGGATTACTTGTGTTAAGTTGTATTCACTATGAACACGGGTTCGATCCAGAGGTCGGGGAGGGTGATAGAGATGTTTAGCCATGGTTAGTGAGAGAAAGAGAGAGAGAGAGAGTTGCTCTAATAAAATGTGTTTTATTAGAGAGAGAAAGGAAAATGGTAAATGAAGAACCTCACCCCTCCATAGAAGTATGGAGGGGTATATATAGCACAGGAATTGAACTAATTACATGTGATATTAATAGTCCCTGCAAGTCCCGGCTATGAAACTAATGTAATTCCGTTAGTCGCACACATTTTAAGGCTAACAATGCCAATATGGCAGGTACTTATTTTAACAATAGTAATATTTTTAATGATAATTTTGAGAAGTTTTTTTGTTCTAACACCAACATCAAGTCAAAACTTGGGTACAATGGGAAGGTTATTGATTCTGGGGAAAATCAACATATGACCAATGATGATACTGAATTGGAAAATGTTTTTGATATTTCTCATCTTAACATTAAGGTGGCTCATCCCAATGAGACTGAGGCCATCATATCTAAAATTGGCAATCTAAAGCTTTCAAATGGTCTTGTTTTGTTTGATGTTCTTGTTATACCTGATTATTGTGTTACCTTAGTTTCTGTTCATAAGTTGGCTAAGGATAACAAGATTTTGGTTGTCTTTGATGAGAATAAATGTTTCTTTTTGAATCAGGATTTCAATCTCAAAAAAATATTGGAGACTGGTAGACAATGTGGTGGTTTATACTATTTAGATGTAGAAGGTACTAAATGTGTTAATGACCCTTATGTGATTGCTTGCTCTTTGTCTAAACATGATTGGCATTATAGATTTGGTCACCCGGCTGACCCAGCTCTAAATGTGCTTAAAAATTATTTGAATATTAGTTCTACTGACCAAAATGAGTTTTGTGAAATTTGTCAAAGAGCTAAACAGACTAGAGAACCTTTTCCATTAAGTGACCACAAAACTAAATATCTTGATTAACTGGTACATTTAGATCTGTGGGGACCTTATAGGGTGACCAGTCACACTGGTCATAGGTATTTTTGACCATTGTAGATGATTATACAAGAGCTTTTTGGGTTTATTTGATCAAAACCAAAGATTAAGTTGGTAACTCAATTGAGATTTTTTATAATCTTTTAAAAGAGCAATTCAAAAGAGATGTTAAATTTTTTATAAGTGACAATGGGACTGAATTTGTTAATCAGATTTTTCAAAACTTTTGTCACACCAAGGGAATTATACACCAAACCTCTTGTGCTTATACTCCATAGCAAAATGAGGTGGTTGAAAGGAAACACAGGCATCTTCTTAGTGTTACTAGATGCCTTATGTTTTAGGGGGAATACCCTTAAGATTTTGGACTGAATGCATTCTAACTACAACATATCTTATCAATAGATTACCCTCTTCTGTGCTAAATGGTAGATCTCCATATGAGATGATGTATAATACATCTCCTAATCTCTCTCATATTGGGACTTTTGGATGTCTTTGTTTTGCCACTATTTTGAATAGTCATGATAAACTAACCAGTAGGTCTGAAAATGTGTTATGATGGGTTTTTCTAATTCTCAAAAGGGTTATAAACTTTATACTCTTGATAGACATCAGTTCTTTGTTTCTAGAGATGTTAAGTTTTTTGAATCTATATTCCCTTTCAAAGATACGGTTTTGAATAAGAAGAATAATAATGAAGATGTTGATGTTTTTCAAAATAATAAAGTTTTAACCTTTTTTGATTTGGAAAATCCTGAGTTTCCTAATGATGATGAGAGAGTTAAAAATGATCATAATGGCGACAGTCAGTCACCAAGTGCTAGTAGCCAACACTTGGGTCTAGGTGACAGTGGACACATTACATCCAGCAATGATACCACAGATGCCAGCCCAAGTGTTATTAAGGCTGCCACACTTGATGATAATCAAGTATCTAAAGGAACTTTAGAAATTCACCCAGGTCTTCCTTTACATAGACAGAACTTGGGTGGCATATCTAATACCAATGCTCAGGATGACCAAGTCTTGAGAAGATCTTATAGACCTTCTGTCTTTCCTAAAAACTATAATGACTTTGTTATTAATTCAAAAGTTAAATATGGGATTGAAAAGTTTGTAGGTTACTCTAAGATTAAAGGGGATGTTTTATGTTTTGTTACTTAGTTAAACAAGAGTAGTGAACCTAGGAGTTTCTTTAAAGCTTGTCAAAGACCCCAGTGGATTGATGCTATAAATGTTGAATTTGCTACTTTTCTTGAAAATGATATTTGGGACTTAGTTGATTTGCATGTTGGTAGAACTGCTTTAAATTCTATGTGGGTTTGGAAACTTAAGTTCAAATCCAGTGGTGAAATAGAAAGGTATAAAGCTAGACTTGTTGCCATGGGATGTGGTCAAAAGGAAGGTATTGATTATGAGGAAACTTTCTCCCTAGTTGTGAAAATGGTGACTGTTAGGTGTCTCATAAACTTAGCTGTTAATCAATCTTGGCCTATATACCTACTTGACATTAACAATGCTTTTCTTTATGGTGAGTTAGATGAAACTTTCTACATGAAACCCCCTTAAGGTTTCTACTCTGACAACCCTAAGCTTGTTTGTAGGCTAAAAAAGACTATTTATGGTCTTAAGTAGTCTCCTAGACAGTGGAATGCTAAACTCACCTCTGTTTTGATTGAAAATGGTTTTGTGCAAAGTAAATCTGACTATTCTCTCTATACTAAGTGTTGTGATAAGCCCTTTATTGTTGTGCTTGTTTATGTGGATGACAATATTGTCACTGGAAATAATGAGAAAGAAATTGATAGCTTCAAAAGTTTTCTGAAAGGAAATTTCAAAACTAAAAACTTGGGAAAATTGCAATATTTTTTGGGAATTGAAGTTGTTGACACCAATGCTGGGTGTGTTTAAATCAAAGGAAATATGTCCTTGATTTTTGTCTGAATATGGAATGCTTGCTTGCAAACCATCTAAGACACCCTTAATTTCAAAGCTGTCAATATTTAATGAGCCTTCTAAAAATGACCCTTTGTTGGAAAATATTGTTGATTATCATAAGCTCATGGGTAAACTTATTTACTTGACCAATATCAGACCTGACATTTCATATGTTGTTCACTACCTTAGTCAATTTATGCACTCTCCTTTGAGGTCTCATCTGAGAATTGCCTTTAAGATTCTTAGATACTTAAAGAGTTCTCCAGGACTGGATATTCATGTTAAGAAACACTCTGGTATGTCTCTTAGAGCCTTTTCTGATGCAGATTGGGCTAAGTGTATTGTGAATAGAAAGTCTATTACTGGTTACTGTGTGTTTTAAATGATAATCTTGTTTCTTGGAAAAGAAAGAAACAAAATACTCTCTCTAAGTCATCTGCAGAAGCTAAGTATAGGGCTCTAGCTTCTGTGACTAGTGAAGTCATTTGGATCCTTAATATTTTGAAGGATTTGAGTTGTGAAAATATTTTGCCTGTGGATCTTCTTTGTGACAACAATTCAGTAATTAAGATTGCTGCCAATCCTGTGTTCCATGAAAGAACAAAACACCTAGAGATTGACCTTCACTTTGTGATGGAAAAAATCTTTAATGGAGTTCTAAGAACTCAAAGGGTGGAGTCTGCAAATCAAATTGTATATATCCTTACCTAAGGATTGGATACACGTGGTTTAAAAACTAGGGATGGTTGACTTGTATAGAATATCAGATTAAGGGGGGATGCTAAAATAACCTTGATAATCTGATATTCTAACATTTGGGGACTTATGTTATCTATTTTGTTATTTCAGGGACTATTGTTGGACATGTGTTAAAGTTGTGGATAGTGGGCTTCAACGATTTGAAGGCCCAAGTTGTTTGGGTGTGTGACCAACGGTCATATCATGTATATTACCGAAACTCTTTTCAGAGTTAGGGTTGCGAGAGTTTATGTGTGTGTGAGTCGTCATGATGTTTCAACTCCACTCTCTCCATTATTGATTAGTCTGTTTTCTTGTTTATCTTTGTAAGACTATTATCAAGTTAGATAATAGATCGACACCAGACTTATTTGTGGTGGATACATGTTTTTTATAAACTATCTCCTTGTTTGATCTATTTGATGTTAATAAAAGTGTTTTCAATCATCATATCTTGTTTTTCTACAGAACGATATATCAAAACTCACCACGTCATACTACCAATTAGGAGTCCTTCCCAAAGATCATGTGTTGAACATTCATAGACATGTGCCCAATGACTTTCATACACACCCTATTTATTTACTTCTTCGGGAGGGAGAATGGGTGTAACCCCCGTCGAGGTACATCATGCCGATCGGACCTTGTTCGAGCGGCCTCATATATGACATCCATACCGGACGTCAGGGGCGGAGCTAGGGGGTTCCCGGGGATGCACGGGAACCCGATGGAATTTTGTCATGTATTGTATATATTTGCTAAAAATCTCTGTTTTTTCAAAATGAACCCGATCCCAAAATTAGGTACTATATAGATCATTGTATTAAAAATTTTGTGCACCCGTTGACTTTATAGTCTGGCTCCGCCCTTGTCGGACGTCCTTCTCGGATAAGGAACAGAGTACTAAGTTAGCATAATGTTGAACCGAATGGTAACATGTCAACACGTCTCTTGATATAAACTAAAATGGACCAAGTGGTCTTGTGCATAATACAAGGTTTTAGATAAGTTAAATGGAATTTTGTATCTGATTTTTTATACCGAAGAACATTTCAAAATCCGGGCAACCAAGGGGTTTGAGAAAGTAATTTCGAAAACGAGAGCCATCATTCTTAGCTTAGGTAGATCGAATAACGGGTCCCACGGATGGCGCCAAATGTTCAATTAATTTCTTACACTGGGTTGATATGGACGACTCTCTCGTATCGTTCGTCGTGACCCCGATCTTAGAAACTATTTGTCAACATAAAATAACCTGTTAGAAGGAGGACCCGAGGCTGAAGCCTCAAACGACCCTCTGACGATCAAGTCAGAACTCTAGTAATGAGCATGTATATAATACATATGATATGAATATATAAATGACATAAGTATGAGGGAGTGAGACTTTCTAAAATGGAGGCTAGGATGGGAGATCCAGAATAAGGGATCTGGAATGGAGGATCCGGGATGAAGGATGTGATGTGGTATTGTAGAGAGAGAAAGTAGAGATGTGTGTGTAAACATGCTTGTCTTAGATGTGAAATATGAGAGGGTATTTATACTACTCACTTGTACTATTTGTTATTAGGCCGTTGGGCCATAGATCTTGGGCCCATGGGCCATAGATATTCTGAGAAGACAAGATCCCTTTTATCTTAGAATTCCGGACTGGTCCTTCTGATTAGGCATTCCGTACTGGTCCTCTTGGCTAGGCATTCCAGACTGGTCCTCATGACTCGGGATTCCGGACTAGTTCTCCTGACTAGGCATTCCGGACTGGTCCTCCTGACTAAGCATTCTAGACTGGTCCTTCTGACTGTGCATTCTGAACAAGTCCTCATGACTGGATATTCCGGACTGGTCCTCCTGACTAGACATTCCAGACTGGTCCTCCTGACTGGGTCGTCTGGACTGGTCCTCTGGACATATACACAAACAAGCACCATATACACATGTAATTTGAATTAATAGTTTTCTAATTTCTTTACCAAAAAATAGTATTCTAAATAGTTAATATTGAAATGTTGTTGATAGTTTCTTTATACACCGGAACCTTGAAAGTTACTAAAAGCTGTTTGGAACTTTTGTTTCCCTTGTTCAAAAAATAAGTGTCGACGCCAAACAAGCCCGCCGTAATGCGCGGGTACTTCCCACTCGTTTTAATCAAATGAAAGAATACTGGTTGGCTTTCAAGTTGTGATCACCAGGATTAGTTGGTTGTCTTTTGGGCTCAGTTTTGGTCGAGTAGTTATCATCATGGGTCACAAATAGAGGTCATGGTGGCTATATGTTGGGGTCTTTTATTCAGTTTAAGTTTTATTGTTTTAATAGTTGAATTTGGAGTATTTTAGTAAAGGTTTATTATTTCAATACTCGACATTGCGAGCCTACTAATCCCAAGGCGATTATCTTTTTGGATGGCCCGGATTCATCGTATGCGAACCTCTTTGGCCACCTTTAAATGTATACACCTAGTAAGGTTTAAACATAGTGAGGCAACACTTCTTTCTTCTTAATTTCATTAATAAAAAGTCTCATACACCTTTTCGAGAGAAAATAGTGATATGAAGAGAAAACATCAAGGTATCCAAAAAGATTACTTGATATAAACCCTAGAGCTTTTTAGATGCCACGTGGTTGTCATTTTCTTAATTTAGTGTTATGTGATATGGCAAATTCTTGTGAAAAAGCAAAACTTTTTTTTGAACATGTCGAACGATACATAATGTTTTTCTACTTCTACAAAACAGTGGAATGTTTTACTCGAGTTTATTGATGAACTAACTCTAAAACCATTGTGTGTTAGTCGATAGGAAATTCGTATAGAAAGTGTTAAAACTATGAAAAAATCAAATTTCTCAAATTAAAGAAGCTCTAAAACAATTAGCTAAAGTAAAGTAATGACGGAGAATTGGGTAGAGAGTTTCTATCGTTGTTAAACGATGAATTCTCGAACTTTAAATTAGTTTTAAGTTTGGTTATTTCGTACGATATTTTGCTTTGAATTAATTCACTTAGTAAGCAGGTATAATCTAATGTTATGCTTGTCGATGTTTCAACAAAACATTTGGGGATTAATTAGTTATTTTAATATCTATAGGGCAAGTGGTTTGAAAATGCTATTCTTAAAGCTAAACAAATTGAAGAAACCATTGGATTTGAACTTGAGTTTCTTATAAAACGTGTTCCTTGTAGGAAAAAACATTTTGATGAGATTCCAGGTATTGAAAGAAAACAAAAATCTGCCAAAAAGAATTTTAGAACTTATTACATCCTTGTTTTAGTTGATATGGCACTTACTGTTGGGATTTTGAATATTAGTTAAACCATTAACTACGAGTACGCAGCTGAATGGATCTAGTATAACATACATGATTAAGCACATAATAAAAACAATTAAAACCAACCTTTAATTAATTGAATAAATCAGTTAATGAGTCTTTTTCTTGATCTTGAAATTTAACGGTTAAATTTCCATCTCCATCGTTTGCTCACACGAAACGTCAAACGAACACACCACGATGCTAGTGGTAATTTCACATCTCAAACAACTAGTGTATATTTCTTGTAACCAGAAACCCTAGATCCAAAGCCCTAAATGGGATTGCGTAAGGATCAGTTTATAGAACGTTACAAGATTGATTACCAAAAAATCACATAAACCCTAATTAGGGTTTATGTATGTCGAACCACCAAGGGGATCAAGAACAAATCAAAACCTTGATACGAGGATCAAGGGTTTAGTATTAGGTTTAGAAACTTCACAAGGGAGTACCAAAAGATAGTCGATCTTGCAAAGGTTTACACTTTAGGCGATTTAGGGTTTGAGGGATTATACCAACCGAAAATTCGGTTAGGGTTTAGAGGTGAGGGACAAAATCTATTAAGTGGTGTGGGGGTATTTATAGCCTCTCCACCTCCTTAGTTTTCTTGGTCCCTACTCCAAGTTAAGGCCCATAAGATATTTACTTACCTTATTAGCTAATAAAGAAATCTTCTAGAATATCCTATAGCTATAATTGGTCGACTAGGGCCTATAGGTTTCTAGAATCGATGAATGCAAACTCTTGAGTTCAATAGTAATTTCAAGTTAATTTGTATACCTCAAAATTATGATTATTATATCTTAACCATAATAATTTTTACTAAACATATAGTAAAAATGTTGAAGTAGCTTTTCTCTATATTATGACATTTGAATATAGTAGGGAAACAAACATCTTGAGTGTTCAAGTCCTAGTAGAATTATTAGTTTTTTACCTTATGGGCAAGTGAAACCAATTGAATGTTGTTCCTTGCACACACTTTGTAATTTCTCCCACTTGTGTAAGGCACAACATCATATTATGAATACAAGCATTACAACATGTGGTTGATTGTGTAAACAATATGATAATGTCATTGATATTATAAGTAGATTTAAAACCATAACTTTAAATAAAGAATTGTGTATTATAATTCTATAGATAACATTTCAGAAAGCGACATCAGAAGAGCAACGTGTTATCTCATAAAATAAAATGCAATTTCCTTTAAGAAATGGTCGTTCATATTTGGAAGTGACAAATTATTTCAAAGCAAGTTCGAAATAATATAGGTGACTAAACAAGAAAATAAATTTTGTAGCTCCCACTGAAATTGACAATATTACATGGATATTATTTCAATAATAAACCGCGAGCCCCCACTGAATTTGTCAACATAATAAATGTTACATCACCAGTAGAAAGCAAATAGCAATTTATTGACTTCCTTATCTCTGAAAAATGCCTACAAGTATGCATGTACTTAGGTATTTGAGCAAAGTATATGAAATTCTACTTGTGTAGATAAGGGACTAGCCGTTCATGCTATCAATTAACTTGACTATTTAGCATGCAATTCTTCCTATATCGTCTGCATAGCCACAAGGGTATTTAGCACTTTAAGGAATAACAAGAGTCCAAAAAAGATACCTAGCGGAGTATAGTAAATTCTTTACTCTTTGCGGTTTTAAACTCATACATCGTGACAGGTGAAAGATGTCATTTATTTTGGTAGCTATAACAAAAGTACTCTAGATAAACAAAATTGTTATCTTTTAAAGATTTCAAAATCTGATTAGGATAATGAAATATTAAACGTGAGTTTAACTGCAATCGATAATGATTCGATTATACTCCTATCTTTATTCTTGTCAACTAATGAGAAGATATAGGAGTAAGTCTTGCTCTTCTTACTAGGAAAAGAGACTATGTTTGTTTTCTATAAGAAAACAACTTTAGTTTACGAATTTGTTGCAATAACATAATTAATCGGAACATAGAAAGTTTAATTTAGTATTTTCGATAATTAAATTCTAAATAGAATTAACTACCCAATTACTTACTAATAAGACTAAAATCTTTGTTTGCACTCCCACTTAATATTAGAGGTCTAACCATATAATAATAAGTAGGGCAAGAGGTAAGTGTCGAGCGTTAATTACATTACAAGTGCAAATTTTAGAATTTATGAGACGATTTCATGAAGTTTATTGTTGTTGAGTGTTTGGATGGGATGTTCTCACAACTCTTTCGAGTACCAATGAACATCTCAAACAAACTTGTTCTACATATAATAAAATCATGAGTATGTTTCATCTCATCTTATGCCTCGGGTTCCGAATCTGACCGGAAACTCGACTTATGTCGTACTAATGTAAGCATGCAATAATTGACATAGATCTTACCTATGAAAAAATCACCTCAGGTGTATATTTCGCCATAGGTCTGACCAGATGACGAAAAACCACTACAAGTGCTTTTAGATTGGATGACGTAGACTTATAAATTCAAGTAGGTATCACATAAGTTTTAGAAAACAAACGTCAAAAAATGTGTAAAAAGATGCATGCATCATCTTTTTAGCACAAGTTAAGAAAAACCTTTTATTAACTTTAGGTTTAGGCGTGCTTACCACAGGAGAGCATTAAAGAATGACCAAACCCTATATCCTACTCTACATGCGCCCCAAAGGCGCAAGTGCTTGGGATAATTATCATATAGATGCCGAAACATGTATATGACACAGGGAGACATTAAAGATCGTTCAAACCCTAGATAGCTTGACTAGAGCACGTAGTGCAATAGCAAGTCTATCATTAGGAAAGCACAAAACATGATGTTTTTAAGTATTACAAGATCATTAAATTTTGCAAATCACGTCGTTGAGAAGATAGTTTATAAGCCATCATTACGGTATGTAAGCCCAACTTTAGTGACAATATGATTTCGTAAAATAAATAGCTTATAATAAAACCAAGTTTCATAGATCTTATGTCCATATTAATCTTTGTTCTAAAAAGGATTTTTTTAACAAATAACACATATCCGATTCGCAAGGAAAAATAAGTGTATTAATATGACATACTTTTAAAGCTAGTTTCAGTATAAGTAGAGATCCATTTTTATGATTCCTAGAATATGGTATTATTAAGTTTTTCAATTCATAATGGAAAACAAATAAGCACATAAAAACAGACTAGAAAGGGGTAGAAGGTGAAGACAGACTCTATATGAAAGCAGTAACATATAAGATCTAAGTCTCGAATGAGTCTTCCCTAAATTGAGGACCAAAGACCCTCATCAAGTTTTCGAGCAAGGTACTTGATGACTTGCATGAATCACCAACGTGATATGCTAAACTCTTTGACGGATAATAAACACTCGTAATTTATTAACCAATTCAATTTTAAACCTACCCAATTCTAATAAATCTAAACTTTATGGTAAAAATGCATGTAATTGCCATAGAAAATAAATAAAAGAGTTTTTAAGCGGATCAAGCGTGTTCATTCTATGTGTAACCCATGAAGGCCATACGGTTTGGCTCTGATACCACTTTTAGGATTTTGAATACTAGTTAAACCATTAACTACGAGTACGCAGCGGAATGGATCTAGTATAACATACATAATTAAGCACATAAAAAAACAATTTAAAACCAACCTTTAATTAATTGAATAAATCAATTAATGAGTCTTTATCTTGATCTTGAACTTTAACGGTTAAATTATCGTCTCCATCGTTTGTTCATACGACACGTCAAACGAACACGCTACGATGCTAGTGGTAACTTCACTTCTCAAACAACTAGTGTATTTTTATTGTAAATAGAAACCCTAGATCCAAAATCCTAAGTGGGATTGTGTAAGGATCAGTTTATTAATGTTACAAGATTCATTACCAAAAAATCACATAAACCCTAATTAGGGTTTATGAATGTCGAACCACCAAGGGGATCAATAAAAAATCAAAACCTTGATACGAGGATCAAGAGTTTAGTATTAGGTTTAAAACTTCACAAGGGATTAGCAAAAGATAATCAATCTTGTAAAGGTTTACACTTTAGGTGATTTAGGTTTGAGGGATTATACCAACTGAAAATTCGGTTAGTGTTGTAGGGTAAGGGACAAAATTTATGAAGAGGTGTGGTGGTATTTATAGTGAAAGTTCTTAATCCTACCTTGAAATGATTAAGAAAGATAAATAACATATGTAAATACTTTTCAAATGTAAGACTTTATTATTGTATAACAAGTATTACAAGTGTTGTGGATAACATAGTTTGATGACAATGTGTTGTGTACACTTTAGACAAATAAAGCTAACTTAAGAACACAGGCACAACTGTTTGTTCAATAAGCTCTAAAGAGTTAATGTGTGAAATCTAAAAAAGTGAACAACATTACCTCTAGGCTAGATATCTTATTTATAGTGGAACGAGGTTGACTTTGATAGCTGGTTGATGGTGACTACACAAAACAGACAATGTCGGACATCTGTCACAAGATGCTCTTCTATTCTTGGTATTCTGCCACAATGCTTTAGGGAAACAGAGATGACATAGTTTCCCTTCTCTTCATAATGTCTTACTTTAGGCTGCATGTCTTCCCGCCTAAACACTAAGGTATGTCCAAAGTGTACTGAGTGTTAACAAGGTATTGCCACCACTATTAATACTCAACCACTGAGAGTCTCTGATCATCTTGGTTGTTATCCATCACAGCTAATGAGTATGTCTTTAAGTAATCTTCGACTTTCTGACAATGTCTCTGACATGGAATCCTCTATGGTTGCTCACAACGATTAAGTTCACTGTGAGTCTTGTAGTACTTGCCTGTTACCTTGACACATGCAAGTTAATATCTAACAATTTGATTTCTGTTTAAATCTATGACTAAGGGAAGTCTAACAAACTTAGATTCCCAAAAATCTACCCTACTTAAACATAAATCAGCTAGATCTAAATTAGTTATAGTAAGAGAGATAACAGCCTCTTCTTACATATAACAAATTTAACAAACAACTTCATAATTTATTAATACTCAGAAAATATTACAAGTACAAAACATGAGAAAAAAATATTATGAGAGTGAAAATTCAGCTGTGAAAATTTCAATAATCATCATTATTTATTCTTTCTTCAACTTCAGCGATGTCTGTCTTGGTATCCAATTTAGCTTGCAAAGCTTGGGCAAAGATTTGGAATACTCATAGTTGATTTTAAGCACTTTCTTGAACACTATCTGAATCGTAGAAGCTATCCCTAGCTCATTTTCCCTTTGGAAATTATATTGAAATCCCTTGTTCATGAAAGCCATTCCTCTTTCAGGCTCAGTGTAGGTTTGCCCATCAACTGGTCCTACTATCCCATTGGGTAGAATAAGATCTCTGTGCATTCCACCCACTTGGATGTCGGCTGTCACAAAGGTTTCGTTAATGAATTTATTCATCCTTTTTCTTTTCTTTTCAGCCTTTGGGAGTTTTGTTCAAATAGCTGTGGAGGGGGTCAACTTTGAGCTTGGCGGCTGTTTGTTTTACCTAGTTAAACGTAGCCTTCAAAGTCTTTAGAGGTAGGAAACTAGCCTGTCCAGACTTCTTCTCAGCTAAAGCTTCCAATTCAAACCATTCAGAGAGACCAAGTGTCTTTAATTTAAAATCATCAAAGATATTTATGTTGGCCTGTTGGTTATCTCTCCATATAACCATATGTGGTGTGTGGATAGATTTTTGAATTGTGTATTTAAACTTAGTGAGTTTTCCTGGTTCATATCTAGAGTTAACACAGGCATCATAGTCAGCCTGTAAAATCCGCATGCTTTTACCATGAATAGTACCCATATAATCGTACGTACATGATTATAACTTTCCTTTTATAACATGAATACGTTTCACGAACATAGATTACAAGAATTACGTACGTGTTATTACACGATAAGTATTAAGTACATGATAGTTCACGATAATTATTATAGATAATAATTAAATCACGAACATTAAATCATGAACGTAAGAATCACGAACGTATAATTATGTAATTACGTAATTATTATTACGACTATGTACAAGTATATAAAATAACACGAATATTTAATAATAATGTCACGTAAATACGAGCACAAGAACACGTAATAATTTAGAACACGCAAAACTACGGGTTTCCCTTGGTGGACCCTACTAGCCGCCGCACACAAGAGAAAGGAGGGGCCCAAAAGCCCACTTTTGGTTTACTTAAAGGAAACAAAAACCACAGAGTTTTCATAATCATATTTTAACAGAAAAGTTGAAAACCCTAGCTCTTGGTGACTCCCTAGCAGCGGCCAAGAACAAGAAGGATTCGTTTTTAATTTTTGATCTTTGGTATTTGGTTCGTGTTCGTGTTATTTTCAATCACACGTTGAGGTAAAACATTAAATCTTGATCCTTAATCCTTTTATTTAATTATGTTTTGTATTAGATCTTTAAAAACAATTAAATAAAACATGTTATGAAATTAAATAAACATCGGAAAAAGGTTATTTTGGCTTGGTTTGTGGTTCGGCAGCCAACCGAGAGTCGAATGACTCTCGGTGTCCCTTTTTAGCCACAACCGAGACCCCCTAAGGGGCTCGGTGTGGGTCCGACGCAGCAGCAGACACCACCGGCTTAAGTCGGTGGCTGTTTGGATCGGACGGGGGGCAACAGCGAAGGCAGCGGTGGGAGACCACCAGCCTGCGCTGGTGGGATCTTCGATGCTGACAGCGACTAGCCGCCACCGCAGCCACGGCTGTGGGTGGTGGTTAGTGTTGGGGTTTTGGTTCGGGCTGGTTCATGGGTTCACGGGTTCAGTTCACGACATGTTTTTAATAAAATAATACATGGGTTCGGTTTGTTATTTTTTTTACAAGTATATTTACATTACAAGTAATTAAATTAATTTAACATGTCATATAATTAATTTAACTAAAACATAGACTTAGGTTTATTATCATTATTTAATAACACATGATTTTAACCTAAGAATTTAATTATATAATTTAGACTATAGTAATTAATTAATTATTAAAACATGACATATAATTAATTAATTTCCGTGACTTAGGTTATATTAATATGAATATTAATACATGTTTAACCTAAGTATTATATACACTTTAATTTAATTAAATCATGATTATATTTAATTAAATCGTAAAACATATAGGTTATTTAATTAACATGTTATAATTAATAAACTATACTATTAATCACATGACTTAGTATATTAAATCAGTAAAACTTAAGCTTATCTTATTTAGCTTATTAATCTAGCTTATTTCTAAATATGGAAAATTTATATTTCAGGAAAATTACTATTTTTGGAAACTTTATATTTTTAGAAACTTATCTATTTTAAGTAGTTAATCTATTTTTGGAAAATTTCTTTTTTTGGAAACTTTCTATTTTTGGAAACTTTCTATTTTAGGAAACCTGCTATTTTTAGAAAGTTACTTATTATTACACAACAAGTATAATAATACAAGAAATACTTAATCAGAGTATCCAGAATACACGATAAACACAGCATAACGTTAAAATCAGTAAATCAAGACATGAACATATAAAACAAGCTAAGACATGATATAAAATCAGCTACGTACTCAGTAATCAGAATACTTATACATGTATACTATTTATGTAGCATTAGTGAGATCGAAGTAGGACTCTCTTTCGTTCGTCTTCTTCGTTCACTGGACACAAGGTACGGATTCTCCGTCCTTTCAGTAAGGACATTCTTTCCTTATTATGATTTCCCCGTATGCAGCCAACTGTTTTCCCAGTATATGTTTTATATGTTTTGATTTGCTTATGTTTAATTAAATGCCTAAGGCATATACATGCATGACCAGTTCCACCTAGTTATGGAGGTACCATAATCATAACACTAGAGGCACCAGTGTTATGACTTCACCACGGCGGAGTGATAGCTCGTGGCGTCCCTTTCAGCTTTTGGCCATATTATTATGTTATCATGTGGGGCGTATGGGTGCATCCTAGGTTACATGTTTTTAATAGATTATTCAGGTGAATGTGGTGTGTGCCTTACATCCTTCACAAGGAGTTGATCCCTCCTACCCAACTTATATTAATTAGAGGAAACCCCTCTAATTTCATGATGAGGTCACCCCTCCAAGTATTCATGCACGTTTACATTTCATGACCTATATTGGCTTAATGGTTAACATGTTAAACAGTTTTCATAAGATAAACATAAGGATTTTCAAACTATAAAACCAGTTTTAGTAAGTTACACCAGGTTTTCCAGGACTTAATCAATTCCGCTGCTATATGTTGTATATGCTTATGTTATTCATTCTATGCTTGTATATCCGTGCACTGAGCGTTATGCTCAGCCGTCTTCCTTTCATGTTTCCCAAAACGGCTGATACTCAAGGGCGCTCGTAGACTCTAAGCGTAGGTGCATATGGATTGGAAGCTTACTAGCCTTCATTACTTTATACTTATCATCATACATTTTGCTACTTATTTCCATGGGCGTTGTTTAGTTCTTTTCCTTTACAGTACTTATGTTTGTGTGTAATGAGCTTATACTTTGGGGTACCGATGCTTGTTTCCGGTATTTCCTTTATGGTCATGTAATGTTTAAGACATTTATCTTTGTATGCTTGGATGACACGCCATAATCACGCGTGACATTCCATTTACCAAAATGGGGTGTTACAATTATGGTATCAGAGCCAAGGCTTCGACCTGTAGGCTCTCAAAATACGACCTGTGATTAGTGGGTAGTCACTATGGTCTTCCTAGAACTGACAGTCGGTTTTCATGCATTCATATATATATCATTGTCGCGGGTTTATGACTAAGTAATGGTTGGTACATGACTGGCCCTATTTAGTCGCATGTGCTTTTATCGAAACTTTTAAATTTGGGACCAACCAATTGGCGTCCCCTCGCCATGTATTTTGTTTTGAGTTAACTGACCATAGGCGTTCACTCTCGCGCATATAAAAGTATTCATAAAAACTGCATCATGCATTCATATACTAGTTTTCCTGCATAAAATTGTTCTCATGATTTATTGGTATAAAATTTTTTTCAGGTATATATTTTATGTTTGATCAGTTTAATCATGTATTTTTATACTCTCAGATGGTTCTCACACGCGATCAAGAACAACTCAATGCAGCAGTCCAAGCTGCGATGCAAGCTTTGCTTCCTCAGCTGAGGAACAAAATTAGGGCTGAGGTGCAGGCTGCCAACAATCAGCAACCGCACCAAGTACCTCCTCCTCATCCTTCAGCAACATTGGTCACATGGCTGGAGAGATTCAACAAGCAACTTCCTCGATACTTCGAGAGAACTGATAGCCCCAGTGAAGCTGAAAGCTGGTTGACTCATATTTAGAAGATATTCGATGCAATGGGCTGTGACCCCGTCTTCAAGTCGAGGTTGGCCTGTTACAAGTTCGAAGGAGATGTGCTGGGATGGTGGAAGGCAGTCAAGCAGTCTGAGGGAGGTGACAACTGGGTGGCTGGTTTGACTTGGGCTCAGTTCAGGGAGTTAGTGATGGGACAGTTCTTTCCCAAGGCTGAGCAAGACAAGCTAAAGAGGGAGTACCACAGATTCAGGCAGAGACCTGGGGAGAACAGCAACGAGTTCATGCGACGCTTTCTTCGTTTGGCTGGTTTTCTTGGCGCAGCAGCAGGAACTGCCGAAGAGCAAGCATACCACTTCCGGTGGGCTCTTCGTACATTGGTCGCCAACAAATTGGTGTGTGCTACGTTCAACACGGTAGCACAAGTTTCCGATGCAGCACGTAAGCTGGAGATGCTGCAAGAAAGAGAAGAGTTCGGGGAAGCAGAGAGACCCGAGAAGAGGTAAACATTCGTTATTCAGCGGTGACCATTCCGAATTCTTTAAGTATATTGCAATATTTATATCTCTTTTTAAGCTGCATCTTCTAGGCAGAAGACTGGGGACCGGTCTCAGCCGGCTACTCAACAACAGCCTACTCAGCCCAAGAGAAATGGTCAGACTCAAGACCATTCTGCTATGGATAGGCGTGGCGGTAATGATAATTACCGTAACAATGTTGGAAACTCCAACAGCAGCAGGTCCTTACACTTACTCATTTCCTTGTGATACATGCAATATTTCATAATTCTGACACATTAGTAATCTTCTACCATGAATCATGGTAACGGGAGGGACCAGAACCAAAGAGGTTCAAAGCCTAACCGTCTAGCTATCACTGGTATTACATCTTACGATTATTCCACATGGTCCTTTTATACCTATACACAATGTCTCATGTATACTGTTCTTAACAGGCTCCCAGCCAACAAGGGAACCTGCTGGAGGGTACACTCATCCTCTTTGCACTACCTGCAACCGTAGGCACCCAGGGCCATGTCGCCGCGACAGCGACGCATGCTACAAGTGTGGCCTTACTGGTCATCGCATGAAGGATTTTCGCAAGGGCGAGATGAAGGGCACATCTGGACATGCTGATTCCAAGCCGCCTCCTACTAGTGGACGCGTTTACACGACTTCTCACGATCAGGCCAACAAGTGTACATGTACCATCACTGGGATCTTGTATATGTATGGTCAAGTTGCATGTGTTTTATTTGACACGGGTGCTACTCATTCGGTCATTTCTACTGCTTATGCTAAGAACGTTAGGATATCCCTATGCCATTAGAGAATGTACTAAACATCTCCACGCCTTTAAGAGACTATGTACGCATAAACCATGTGTACAAGAGCCTTCCCCTAGAGTTTGACAACAAGATTCGTCCTGTTGACGCACTTCCGCTGGACATGAATGATTTTGACATGATATTGGGCATGGACTGGCTATCCAAACATCATGCCACCATAGACTGTCATACATATCGGGTCATCTTCGGTGATGTTAATGCACCGAAGTACATTCACAACGGGTTCGTACCCGGAAGGTCTGTACAAATCATATCAACCCTGCAAGCACACGCATTACTTTCACATGGTTGCGAGGGCTATCTAGCTATTGTTCATGACATGGATGCTGAATCTACATCAATTCGGAATCAGTCGATAGTGTCAGAATTTCCAGACGTATTTCCAGAAGAACTTCCGGGCATACCACCTGCACGCAAAATAGAGTTTAACATCGAGCTCATCCCAGGAGCTGAGCTGATTTCCAAGGCTCCTTATCGTATGGCTCCCATAGAGTTGAAGGAGCTGAAGGAAAAATTACAAGAACTTCTGGAGCGAGGCTTCATTCGACCGAGCACATCTCCATGGGGCGCACCGGTCTTATTCGTGAAGAAGAAGGACGGCAATATGCGTCTTTGCATAGATTATCGCGAGCTCAACAAGATCACCATCAGGAATAGGTATCCTCTACCACGCATTGACGATCTGTTTAACCAACTCCAAGGGGCCAAACATTTCTCTAAAATTGATCTGAGGTCGGGCTATCATCAGCTACGGGGTAAAGAGCAGGACATCGCCAAGACTGCTTTCCGTATACGTTATGGCCACTACGAATTTGTAGTCATGCCATTTGGCTTTACCAATGCTCCAACTGTTTTCATGGATTTGATGAACAAAATCTTCCATGAATTTCTGGACAAGTTCGTCATTGTCCTCATTGAAGACATTCTTATATTCTCTAAGTCCAAGGAGGAAGACGAAGACCATCTTCGTACAGTGTTACAAATTCTTCGTATAGTGAGTTCTGGTTAGACAAGGTGGTGTTATTAGGTCACGTTGTATCAACAGAAGGAATCACCATGAATTCAGCAAAGGTCAAGGCTATTACCAAGTGGCCAAGACCGACATCAGCGACTGAGGTTTGTAGTTTCCTAGGCTTAGCTGGTTACTACCGTAAGTTCGTAGAGAAATTTTCCCGCTTAGCACTACCATTGACCAAAATGATGCGGAAAGGGGAGAAATTCGTCTGGATTGAAGAAAGAGAGAAGAGCTTCGAAGACCTAAAGAAGAAGTTAGTATCTGCACCAATTCTTACTCTCCCATCTAGTACAGGTGGATTTCAAATCTACAGTTATGCTTCAGGTAAGGGACTTGGCTGTGTTCTCATGCAACATGGGAAAGTGATCGCGTACGCTTCATGGCAGCTTAAGTCTTATAAGGAAAATTACCCTACGCATGACTTGGAGCTTGCAGCAGTCGTGTTTGCATTGAAGATATGGAGGCACTACTTGTATGGAGAATCATGTGACATCTTCACAGACCACAAGAGTATAAAGTACATCTTCACTCAACGTGAACTGAACATGAGATAGAGGAGATGGTTAGAGCCGTTGAAGGATTATGACATTAATCTGCAGTATCATCCCGAAAAGGCGAATGTAGTGGCAGATGCACTTAGTAGAAAGTCCAGAAAGATAAACGACATTAAAATGAAGGAGGAAATAATAAGAGACTTAGAGCGACTAGACATTGAGATCTTGGTATATGGACAGCATGGTTACTGGGCTAATCTTAGAGTGGAATCTTAGTTACTCTATAGGATCAAGGAAGCTCATAAGGATGATGGTGAAATTTGGGCGATAATTCAGAACATAGAGAAGCAGACAGAATTTCGTGTAGACGAAGACGGTATCTTATGGCAGGGCACGAGACTTTGTGTTCCTGATGATCAAGAACTCCAGGAAGCATTGTTAGCTGAGGCTCATAGCTCCCCATTCTCTATTCATCCTAGTTCGACCAAGAAGTATCACGACATCAAGCAGAGTGGTATGAAACAGGATGTTGCAACTTATGCCTCCAAATGTCTTACCTGCCAGCAGGTTAAGATCGAGCATCAACGATCTAGCGGTCTTCTACAATCGTTAGATATTCCAGAGTGGAAGTGGGACAAGATCACCATGGATTTTGTTACCGGCCTTCCGCAGACAAAGAGGAGGCATGATGCAATTTGGGTTATCGTTGATCGACTTACTAAGTCAGCTCATTTCTTACCGATCCGCAAGGATGATCCGGTCAGTAAACTCACCGATACTTACAAGAAGGAGATCATGAGACTTCATGGTGCTCCATCCAGCATCGTCTCGGACAGAGATCCTCGTTTCACTTCGCGATTTTGGAGGAGTCTAAAGAAAGCTTGGGGTACAAAACTTAAGCTTAGCACGGCTTTTCATCCTCAAACATACGGGCAATCGGAGCGAATGATTCAGACATTATAAGACATGTTGAGGTCATGTGCGTTGGAATGGAAAGGAGATTGGGATGATTACATCTGTCTGGTAGAGTTTTCATATAACAACAGTTGGCACACAAGTATTAAATGTGCTCCATTCGAGATGTTGTATGGCAGAAAGTGTCGCGCCCCAATCTGCTGGGATCAGGTTGGTGAGCGAACACTTGAAGGACCAGAAATGATAGAGTTGACCAACGAGAAGGTCGTTGTAGCTAAGCAGAAATTGCAAGAAGCACGATCACGTCAGAAGAGTTATGCCGACAAGCATCGTAGGGACTTACATTTTAATGTAGGAGATCACGTCTTTCTTAAGGTATCACCGGTACGTGGCATTAAGCGTTTTGGACTCAAAGGGAAGATCAGTCCTCGATTCATCGGAACGTTTGATGTCATTGAGCGAGTCGGTGAAGTATCTTATCGTTTAGCGTTACCTCCGCAGATTTCTCACGTGCACGACGTTTTCCATGTGTCCTTACTCATAGGGTACAAGTATCATCCCTTTCACATGGTTCAATATCCACTGGAACAGATTCGTGAAGATCTTACCTTCATAGAGGAACCCGAACGAGTTCTTGACAGGCAAGAACGAGTCATGAGGAAGAAGACGATTCCTCAAAATCCTTTGGAGGGATCATACCTTGCGGGAAGCCACTTGGGAGACCGAGGAGTCAATCCGGACTTCTTACCCTCATTTCAAGTTTTGAATTCGGGTATGTTCCTCTTTTTCCAGTTTATGTTACCTATAATTCGGGGACGAATTATTCTTTTTAGGGGGGAAGAGTTGTAAAATCCGCATGCTTTTACCATGAATAGTACCCTTATAATCGTACGTACATGATTAAAACTTCCCTTTTATAACATGAATATGTTTTACGAACATAGATTACAAGAATTACGTACGTGTTATTACACGATAAGTATTAAATACGTGATACTTCACGATAATTATCATAGATAATAATTAAATCACGAACATGAAATCATGAACGTAAGAATCACGAACGTATAATTAGGTAATTACGTAATTATTATTACGACTTTGTATAAGTATATAAAATAACACGAACATTTAATAATAACGTCACGTAAATACGAGCACAAGAACATGTAATAATTTAGAACAAGAAAAACTACGGGTTTCCTTTGGTGGGCCCTACTAGCCGCGGCACACAAGAGAAAGGAGGGGCCCAAAAGCCCACTTTTGGTTTAATTAAAGGAAACTAAAACCACAGAGTTTTCATAAATATATTTTTACAGAAAAGTTGAAAACCCAAGCTCTTGGTGACTCCATAGCCGTGGCATCAAATAAGAACAAGGAGGATTCGTTTTTGATTTTTGATCTTTGGTATTTGGTTCGTTTTCGTGTTATTTTCAATCACACGTTGACGTAAAACATTAAACCTTGATCCTTAATCCTTTTATTTAATTATGTTTTGTGTTAGATCTTTAAAAACAATTAAATAAAACATGTTATGAAATTAAATTAACATGGGAAAAGGGTTCATTTGGCTTGGTTTGTGGTTCGGCAACCAACCGAGAGTCGAATGACTCTCGGTGTCCCTTTTTAGCCACAACCGAGACCCCCTAAGGGGCTCGGTGTGGGTCTTGGTGCAGCAGCAGACACCACCGGCTCAAGCCGGTGGCTGTTTGGGTCGGATGGGGGGGGGGGGGGGGGGAACAACGAAGGCAGCAGGGGGAGACCACCGGCCTGCGCTGGTGGGATCTTCGATGCTGGCAGCGGCTAGCCACGGCGCAGCAGCGGCAGCAGCCGCCGCAGTTGGCAGCACTGTCACCAGCCGCCACCGTAGCCGCGACTGTGGGTGGTGGTTGGTGTTGGGGTTTTGGTTCGGGCCGGTTCATGGGTTCACGGGTCCGGTTCACGACATGTTTTTAATAAAATAATACATGGGTTCGGTTTGTTATTTTTTTACAAGTATATTTATATTATAAGTTAATTAAATTAATTTAACATGTCATATAATTAATGTAATTAAAACATGCACTTAGGTTTATTATTATTTAATAATACATGATTTTAACCTAAGTATTAATTATGTAATTTAGACTATAGTAATTAATTAATTATTAAAACATGACATATAATTAATTAATTTCCATGACTTAGGTTATATTAATATGAATATTAATAGATGTTTTAACCTAAGTATTATATACACTTTAATTTAATTAAATCATGATTATATTTAATTAAATCGTATAACATATAGCTTATTTAATTAACATGTTATAATTAATAAACTATACTATTAATCACATGACTTAGTATATTTAGTCAGTAAAACTTAAGCTTATCTTATTTAGCTTTTTAATCCAGCTGATTTCTAAATATGGAAACTTTCTATTTCAGGAAACTTACTATTTTTGAAAACTTTCTATTTTTAGAAACTTATCTATTTTAAGCAATTAATCTATTTTTGGAAACTTTCTATTTTTGGAAACTTTCTATTTTAGGAAACCTGCTGTTAGCCTCAAAATATTGAGTCAAACAAGAATGTTCGGTCATAGGTTTCTATTGTAATATTTATTAGAACGTTGTAATAAGTAGTTATTTAGTCGTGGTTCACGGGCTTGAATTTAAACTAATTAAAGTCCAAAAGACAAGCCCGGCCCAATATATAGTCCATGAAAGCCCGCATGTGGGTGGACTATATATACTACCCTCCTAGCATGTTAGGAGGGTGGATGGTCATTTTTGTAACAACTTCTTTTCTTAATCTAATTTCACCAAGTTAATCATCTCCTCTCTACTTTCTCTCACTACTTTCTCTCTCTAGGAATTCATCTCTTCTTCATCTATTTTCTTTCTTTCTTCATTGCTTAATCATCACAAAAATAGGGACAACATTTGGTATCAATCGCCACGGGGTAGATTTGTGATTGGTTGGTGTTATTATATTTGATTCGAATGATTTAATTCATAAATCATCTCGGATTCAAATTTTTTTGTGTTTTCCGTGCTTTGCTTAATCATCTACATCTTATACATAGTTGTAGTAGTGATTTGGTATATTTACTTTGGCTAAAAACACAAAATTTTTGGGTTTTTTGATCATTTTTTGGCTTAAAATCACGTATTGGTTGAGTTTTGTCCGAGAAAAGGGGGATACATTCCGATTGGTGTAATCGGAAAAGGGTTTATTGATTCAGATTGGGATTCCGATCAACATTCCGATTGGACTTCCAACATTCCGACTGGACAACATTATTCCGATTGGCATTCAGATTTGCATTCCGATTGGTGTTTTCCGATTAGCTCATTCCGATTGGTGTATTCCGATTAGCTCATTCCGATTGGTGCATTCCGAGAACATTCCGATTGTTTATTCCGATAACATTCCGATTGGTTATTCCGATAACATTCCGATTGGTTATTCCGATAACATTCCGATTGGTTATTCCGATGATGTGTTTTGCTAAATTTTGTTTGAGTATTTTTTAGACTTAGCCACCATCTAGACTAGTTTCAGAATATCGTTTCCACGAAGATCAAATTTTTTCCATACTAGTTTTAGGACATTTCTAGCTCGATTTCAAATTTTGGCGATTACAAAATTTTTGGACTACTGTTTTTTTCGGACTGGAGAATTTATTGTCGGACTGGAGAAAAATTGCAATTTTCGGAATTTAAACCACAACAACAATCACAACAAATCTACTTAAGATCCATATTCACTTCATCATTTCAGAGAATTTTGAGATGGATTCTACTGCCGAATATCGTGTGACGAACAACAACATAATGGTGGCGGGTAACAAAGAGAGACCACCAATGCTTGTATCTGGTCGGTATGCTCAATGGCAATCACGTTTCATACGATATCTTGATACAAGACCTAATGGTGATGCCTTGAGGAAATGTATTACTCATGGACCATATATATTTAAGAAGATCTCAGTTCCTCCAAGAGCAGCCACAAATACTACTGATCCAATACCTGCAGATGAACGTGATGAAACAAGAGCTGATCTCACACCTGAAAATTGTGCTTGGCATGATGCGGAGAAGGAAGCCATCTATATGGTTTTAAGTGGGATTGGAGATGATATTTACTCCACGGTTGATGCATGCCCGACAGCACATGAAATGTGGACTGCTATTGAACGCTTACAACAAGGAGAATCACTCAACAAACAAGATGTCAAAACAAACTTGTTCTGGAATTTTGGCAAGTTTACTTCAAGGGATGGAGAGTCAATTGACTCTTACTACTCCAGGTTTTATAAGATGATGAATGACATGACAAGAAATAACCTGCAAGTCTCCACCATGCAAGTCAATGTTCAATTTCTTCAACAACTTCAACCCGAGTGGACACGATTCGTCACTTTGGTGAAACAACAAGAAAAGTTAGACGAGGTCTCATATCATCGACTCTTTGACATCTTAAAGCAATTTCAGAATGAAGCAAATGAGATTCGAGTTGAACGTGTTGCCAAGACGGCTAATCCAATTGCTTTACTGACTACCACTCAACATGTTCAAGATCCTCACTCTCGTGCTCCTAAGCAATACTCCAATACATCCTCTTCACCACGATATTCCACATCATCTAAGTCTTCATCTTCAACAAAATCTCGAGGTAAAGCGCCAAGAGCACCATCACCACCATTTGAGTCCTCATCTGAAGAAGATAGTGATGAAGACCAAGCTCAAAAGAACCGAGAGATCAAACAACAAATTGCTTACATAATGAAGACTTACAAGAAAATCTACAAACCCACCAACAACAATCTTCGCACATCATCTAACACAAAGAACCGATATGTTGAGAGTCCTCCAAGGTATGACACACGTCGACGTGGTGAAAGTCCTTCTAGGTATGATCGACATAATCCAACGCATGTTGAGGGTTCTGCAAGATATGATCGACAAACTGCAAAGTATGATACTCAGAGGATTGCTGCTGCTACTGGGAATAGGGAAACGGTTGGAAGTCAAGTGGTTCAGCAGAGTGGGATTCAATGTTTTAATTGCCAAGGTTTTGGACATATGGCAAAGGAATGCAGGAAGCCGAAAAGGGTTAGAGACTCCAGCTATCACAAGGAAAAGATGTTGCTATGCAAAAAGATGGAAGCAGGGGTTAAATTGTCAGCTGAGGAAGGAGCCATGCTTGATGATACTGATGATGAAGATTCTGATCAAGAGCTTGATGCACATTACTCGTACATGGCAAAGGTTGAAGAAGTTCTCAAAGTCACTGAAGATGACAATGGTCCTATCTTTGACACTGAGCCAATCGATAAGGTACACACTACTGATGAATATAATGTGTTTGGTGATATTCCTGAGCATAGTGATCTACCCAATGCCATTAATGACACGTGTATGATGGAAACGGTTGATAGCAATACCACACCCGATTCATCAGACATGTGCAATAATGAGTCTGAGGATGATCAACATGCAAATGAATATGATGAAGAGGAACGTATTGCGCTTGCTAATTTAATTGCTACTTTACAAAAGGATGTCACTGAAAATAAAAAGAGTCAAAAGCAATTAAAGAAGGCAAACGCTACGCTCACTCAAAGCTTTGAAGAATGCAAAGCTGCTCTTATCAAATCTACTGAGATGACTGAAACCTATAGAGATGAGCTCCTTCAGAAAACCAAAGAGCTTGAGGGGTACAAGGGAAGTGCGTTAAAAAGTCAAAAGGACGATTTTGAAAACAAATATAATACAACTCTTGAATTATTAGCTAAAGAGAAGCGTCAATATAATGTTTTCTTAATGGATGAACGTCAAAAAACGTACCTTGCCAATACCAAAGTTAATGAACTTGAACAAAAGCTCTCTATGACCACTACTGATTCTGCTAAAATTCTAGAGGATAAGAAACAAGAGGTAGATGCGTTAAATCAAGACTTCAAAAGTAGATACGATAAAGAAACCGAAAAAGTTACGAAACTAGAAACACAAGTCGATTTTTTGAAGAACGTTGTTTATAAAACGCATGATTCTATTCAATCCGTAAGAATGCTAGCACCTCCATCGATGTTTAAGGGTCAAGCTAGCTTTGCAAGTCCTGAGTACCTTGCCAAAGCTCAAGCTGCGAACCCGTGTCTCTATCTTGATGAGACTGAAAGGACAGATCTTGATTGCATGACTGTTAGTGTCAATAGTGAAGAGACTGCCCTTTGGGATGCTGCTAGTCAACCACTTGTTAATAAGGAGTTTGTGAAACCTTATAATTATGCTTATGAGAATAGTCTTTATGGCCTGTTCAACAAACAAACTCAGAAAACTCGTGAGGAAGTGTTCTTAGAATGCAAACAAAAGAGAATTCTATGGAAGAAAGCATTTGCCCCTAAGAAATCTAATGTTTACAAGTACATAAACTACCTCCCTCTAGATGAATCTAAAAGCAAGAGTAGGAAAACATTAGGTATTCTTAAACACCACATAGATAATGTTAAATCTATTGTTGAAAGAGACTGGGCAAAACGTGAAAATGCTGAGTGGACACGTCCGATTCCTCACGATATTACCTTGCTTGTCAAAGAACTCTTAATTCCAAACACGGCGTTGATTAAAGAAACTGTTCTTCAACTTGAGGAGTTCATTCGGACTGAAATGTTTGATGATTTAAAATATGTTGAATCTATTGAGAAACACATTGATGATCTTCAAATGGAGAAGTCTGATTTCTCAGATGAATATGAGTTACTCTTGCAAGAATGCGTTTCTAAAGATGTTATGTGTGCTTATTTTACATCTTGTGCTGATATTGATGAATATTCTGAAGTTGCATGCCAATATCTTGATAAGATTAAAGAATGTGAACGTCTTGAAATTGAGCTTTCGAAACGGAAAGAAAATGTTGACAAAAAGGCTTTTGAGTTACTTCAACACAAAACTGATTTCCTTCAAAAACATTGTCATTCACTTGAACTTGCTTTGCAAAAAGACGTTGGTCGTTTTCCACATGATAATAAATTGCAAGAAAAACTTTCCCAAACATTTCGAGAAATGAATGAACAGAATTTGGAAATTAAAGAGTTGAAAGCTCAATTACAAGACAGGGACAGAGCGATAGCAGAGTTACAGAAACTCATTGCTAAGATGGGTGGGAAAATTGTGGAACCTAGCATTAATATTCATGTGTCTTCTACTACAGGAATAGTCTCCACTACTAGTGTTAGCCGGCCTCAGCTTAAGAGCACTCAAGAGAATGATAAGGTCTGGAAACACAAGAATCAAGGGAAGATGAAGCAAGTAGAAGAACACCCTAGGAATTTGAATGTTTTTAAGAATAAAAAGTCTGTTATCGCATGTAATGACGATCTGAATGCTGTGAATGATTTGAATGCTATGAATGTGAAATTTGTTTGTGTCAAATTTGGCAAGTGTGCTAATGCTAATCATTCTATGTGTGCTATAAATAAAGTCAAAGGCGTAGATACTAGAACTAAGAAGCAAGTTGCAATGCCTATTAGAGCTAGTAAACCCAAACGCAAAGTGAACCATTCTGGTGCAACCCCCACTAAGAAAAGTATTGCATCAGACTCCACCACTAAGAATCCTAGAAGCAAAATTAAGGAATTATATGAGTCTGCCAGTAAGTCTTGGAAATGGTGGTTTGCTAATCAATGTCCTCCCGGATATAAATGGATGCCTAAAGTTAGGACAGAAAATGTGAAAACGAGTGTTAGTTTGCCTTTAAATGTTGATAAGGACACTAATGATTCTACTATCACAACTACTGTGGTATCCAATCTAGCAAATGCTCCATCGTGTTCTAACTCTTCTGCAGGTGATACAAATAATTCTCTTCATAATGGACTCCGGATGCACGAAGCACATGACGGGGAATCTCAAGCTTCTAATTAACTTCGTGGAGAAGTTCCTAGGTACGGTCCGATTCGGAAATGATCAATTTGCACCGATCCTAGGATATGGAGATTTGGTTCAGGGGAATATCACGATTAAAAGGGTATACTACGTCGAAGGGCTCAATCACAATCTTTTCTCGGTTGGTCAATTCTGTGATGCGGATTTGGAAGTTGCTTTCAGAAAGAAGACATGTTTTGTTCGTGATTATGATGGGAATGACTTACTTACCGGTACACGGGGTACTGATCTTTACACAATTTCACTTCAAGACACAACTTCATCAACTCCAATTTGCTTCATGGCTAAAGCTTCAACGACTCAGGCATGGTTATGGCATCAACGTCTTTCTCATCTCAACTTTGATACCATTAACTTGCTTTCCAAGAAAGATATTGTGAGAGGCCTTCCAAGCTTGAAATTCATCAAAGATCATCTTTGTTCTTCTTGTGAACTTTGTAAAGCTAAACGAAGTAGCTTCAAAACAAAGACAACACCAAGCTCTAAAGGACGGTTAGATCTTCTTCACATGGATCTGTGTGGTCCAATGCGTGTTCAGAGTATCAATGGAAAGAAATATATTCTGGTAATTGTCGATGATTACTCAAGGTACACATGGACTCACTTCTTGAGGTCCAAGGATGAAACACCCGACGTTCTCATCAGCTTCCTAAAATTGATACAACGTGGTCTTCAAGCTCAAGTTAAAGTGGTTCGTACTGACAGAGGTACATAATTTTTGAATTCTAATCTGAGAAAGTATTTTGAAGCCGAAGGGATTGAACATGAAACATCTATTGCTCGCACACCCGAACAAAACGGCGTTGTTGAAAGACGAAACCGTACTTTGGTTGAAGCTGCTCGAACATTATTATCCGCTTCAAAACTTCCACTATACTTTTGGGCCGAAGCCGTGTCAACCGCATGCTACACACAAAACCGCTCCTTAATTATCCCAAGACACGAAAAGACACCATATCACATAATTCATGATCGAAAACCTTCACTCAAACACCTTCATGTTTTTGGATGTACTTGTTACATTATACGAGATGGTGAAAATTTAGATAAGATGAAAGAAAAAGGTGATGCATGTATTCTTGTGGGATATGCAACTCAGTCTAAGGGATATAGAGTGTTCAACAAAAGAACAAAATTGATTGTCGAGACAATTCACATCCGATTTGATGAATCTCAAGAAATGGCACTTGAACAAAACAGTTTAAGTCCCGACCCACAACGACAAACGACTTCCGTTCACATCCGCACGGAACTCGGAACTCAAGACCACAGCAATGAACCGACAAGTTCAACGCTGGTTCTAGAAAATGTTCCTAGAGCTGATATGACAGTCGACACAACTATTGAAGAGTTGGAAATGTTGTATGGACCAATGTATGATGAATATTTCACGGGGGAGAAACAAGTTGTATCGAAGTCTTCCGCTGTCACTCATGATAAGAATGATGATACCGATCATCGTCAACAACCGGATACAACTTCATCTACTTCAACACGGGTTGCTGCAGATTTACCTCCTCAGAATATCACTTCAACAATCGATCCTACAACATCCACAACTACTGTCATTGCTCCAGAGAACACAAATCAAGCAGACAATGCATTATCTGACGAAGACGAATTTATCAACCCATTCGGTACACCGGTACACGAAACTGGAGAGTCTTCTACTCGCCATGTTGATCCGTCAAATATGCATACTTTCTATCAACGACATCCTTCAACACATCATTGGACCCGAGATCATCCTTTGGTTCATGTCATTGGAAACCCTTCACAGCCCGTTCGTACAAGACGACAGCTTTACACTGATGCCGATGTTTGTATGTTCGCACTCGCCGTGAGTTCAGCTGAACCGAAAAACATCAAAGAAGCATTAGCTGATCATGCTTGGATTGAATCGATGACGGATGAACTTCAACAATTTGAAAGACTTAAAGTCTGGGAACTTGTTGACAGACCATACGATGTAACACCATTAAATCTTCGATGGATCTGGAAAAACAAGATGGATGAAGAAAACACGATCATCAAGAATAAATCTAGGCTAGTGGCTAAAGGGTATGGACAGCAAGAGGGTATTGATTTCGAAGAATCATTTGCACCAGTAGCTCGAATGGAAGCTGTCAGGATTTTTCTTGCTTATGCTGCACATAAGGGATTCATAGTTTATCAAATGGACGTAAAGACGGCGTTTCTTAACGGTCCTTTGAAGGAAGAAGTCTATGTCACGCAGCCGGAAGGATTCGTCAATCCTCATTATCCTGACAAGGTGTATCGTCTCCACAAAGCACTTTATGGACTCAAGCAAGCTCCAAGGGCGTGGTACGACGAACTCTCGAAATTCCTGGTCTCCAAAGGTTTCTCAAAAGGTTCCATTGATCTAACTTTGTTCACTTATAAATATGGGGATGACATTCTGCTTGTGCAAATTTATGTTGATGACATTATTTTCGGGTCTACAAACCCAAAACTTTCAAAATGGTTTGAAAAAGTAATGCACAGCAGATTTGAAATGTCTATGATGGGCGAACTAACATTCTTTCTAGGAATTCAAGTTCACCAATCCCCAAGTGGTATCTTCATTAACCAAGCTAAGTATTGTCAAGAGATAATCAAAAAGCATGGTAGGACATCATGTGACCCCGTTGGGACACCATTATCAACCACATCCCTAGATGCTAATTTAGAGGGATTACCCATAGATCAAACGAGATATCGTTCCATGATCGGGTCCCTCATGTACTTGACAGCAAGCAGACCTGATATTCATCATGCTACATGCTATTGTGCACGATATCAAGCACGACCCACTAAAAAGCACCTCAAGGAGGTTAAACGGATCTTTTGGTACCTTAAGAATACCATTCACATGGGACTCTGGTATCCGAGGGAAACCGGTTTCTTTCTAACGGCCTATTCAGATTCTGATCATGCAGGGTGTCTTGATACACGTAAAAGTACTTCTGGTGGTGCACAATTTCTAGGACAAGATAAGCTTGTGGGATGGTCTTCCAAGAAGCAGGATTGCACGTCACTTTCATCAGCCGAAGCGGAGTATGTGTCTCTATCTGCGTGTTGTGCTCAAGTCCTTTGGATGAGAACCCAACTCACGGATTATGGTTTCCACTTTGATAAAGTACCTATGTACTGTGACTCAAAGTCGGCCATAGCCATCTCCTGTAATCCGGTCCAGCATTCCCGCACGAAGCACATTGATGTTCGATATCACTTCATAAAGGAACAAGTTGAAAGAGGTATTGTTGAATTATACTTTGTTGGAACTGATTACCAATTAGCTGACTTGTTTACAAAAGCTCTTTCGAAAGAGAGGTTTGCGTATCTAGTTAGGCAAATTGGTATGAGATGTTTGACTCCAGCAGAACTGGAGGTTCTGGCAAAGAAGCCTGCTTGATTCATCTATCAAACATCTACCTGTAAATATTAATCAAAAAGCAAAATACAAAAGTAAAAAATCTTTGATAATCCAAAAATATTCTTCTCGACATGTCTTTCAGTATCGATAATATGGACGTACCTAGAAATGTCGCTCAATAACGACACGGGTGTGTACATAAAGCTCGAATGAAAGTTGTAAATATTTTTCAAAACATGTCATTTCTATCTTTTCAAAAGGAAATTGTCTATTTTGGACAATACTCCCAACAACGGGTAGAGCAATCTATCTTGGGTTGAGCTTGTCACAAAACATTCAACGTTTTGAGCTCAACACAATGGCTTGTAATCACTTTCAGATTGCAACCCGGATCTAAATTGACGGGGGAGTGTACGCTTTTGTACTCTTACCCTTAGCAAAAGAAGTTAAATCTTCTTACACTTGAGTGGATTCGTCAAGACATTCAAAGTCTATGAACTCAAGTTTATGCTTTAGAAAAACCTTTTCGTCAAAAAGAATTGATTTTTCAAAAAGCGTTGAACACAATTTTTTCAAGAATTTCTCAATGATATTCAAAATCTTTCAAAAATTGTGTGTTCAACAACTCCTATCCTCAAAAGTTTAATGTGGATCAAATCCTCGTAATGACAATTCCATTGGATCAATTTTTGAGGGGGAGCAATTCAACTTCATGCAAAAGATTAACACATCTTTCTCCCGAAGATTTTCAAGACTATTTTTCAAAATATATTTTAATCAAATTTGGTATCTCTAATATCAAAAGATTTTATATATTAGAGATAGGGAGAAAATGTGATTAAAATGTGATCTAATATAAGACTCAAGCACTTTAACTCTTACCTACATGTGCGAAACACTTTCGATTATCGATGCACATGTGAAGGGGGAGCATTTCTGAAACGACAAAACTAGCAAGGTGTTAAATGTTTTTCAAACACTTTGTTAGAATTTAAAGTGGTTTTCATGGTTACGATCAAATACCCACAACATCTTTAATTCACGACGTTATTGGTGTCAAAAGGGTGGTTAGGTTTAAGTCCTATGATCCAACCAGAACCGGAGGGATCTTCCCAGGGACAATCCAATAGATTATTAGAAGTCCTTAGGAAAGATGGAGTAGAATGTGAACGTAGCTGAATGCCGACTAAGTACTGATGATAGCACTGGAACAATCACAACAAGGTGCTATTAATGATGTCTTGGTAAGCATTGAAGGGGTTGAAGAATGAAAAAGAAATGTAAGGATAAAGGGTCTAAAGAAAGAAGCCCTCCATACAACTTAGGCAGAAACCGGGTCAACCCATCATGAAGACAAACTCATCATGGACCCAGTGATGTGAAGCACAACCCTTTCCTAGCTACTCAGGCTTCTCTCAAAAGAAGTTTGTTTTATTGTCACGGAGATCAACACGACTTCTATTGACTTTCTCACTCCGAGATAGTTGATATTGAATAGGTGGCATCTGCTCCAGCCTCTGACCACTAAAAGTGCACAAATGGAGTCTAGATCCAAGAGATCAATCAAATCTCGTTAGGACACACGGATGAAGATCAAGAGAGTCCTACGCTATATCCTTGTGATATTGCTAGAACACTCAGAGTGATACTACTTAGTATTCACGATGATGAGTGGAAATCCTTCCAGTGTTAACATCAAACAGCACTGCGGTAGGTCATATGCAAGATTCTTTATGAATTGAACATATGTAAAACTGAAAAGCAACAGTGGTTTGATTCTGAATTGATTCAAACTCGTTTCAGGTTTCTACGCAATATCTTTATGGTCTTGCCAGAACATTCAGAGTGATATTTATTAATATTCACAGTGACGAATGGAAATCCTTCTAGCGTCAACATCAAACAGCGCTACGGTAGGTGACTTGTGAGATTCTTATGAATCAAACTTGTGTCAACTGGAAAGCAACAATGGTAAGATTCTTAATGAATCAAACTTGTTCCAGGAATTTGAATTGACGACTTTAATCAAGCGGATATTTATCCAATTGATTCACTCTTTATGTTCGCAGTCTTGCTTTGAGACGGTCGAGTAAAGAGAACGGCTAGTACTGCCGCGAAAACCTGTCAAGGAGATTCTTAATTGAATCTACCTGATCACAGGTACGATATTTTATATCGTATAACGGTCTTCACCGACCGGAGGTAAAACGCTACCAATTTAGGACGAATGTCAAAGCCATTCAGTCCGTGTCTATGTTTTGTCTCGAGAAGGTGGCGTCACGGTGTACACAGCAAAGTCAAAGATTCACAACCACATATTCATGCCCAAAGACTTATCCAACAATTGATAGTGTGAGCATGTGGATAAAGACACAAGATCACAAGATGGCAAAGACAACTCAAGAATGATTTGAAGATCTCAAGACTTAAAGACAAAGTCGAAAGACAACGACAAAGGCTCAAAGATCACAGCATGAAGGAACAAAACTACTGTTACACGTTCAAGACTCATTTATGACGAAATTCATAAAACTCCATTGGAATCCAAAATATCAAAGAGGAATGACCTCGCATTGGGGGAGATTGTTAGCCTCAAAATATTGAGTCAAACAAGAATGTTCGGTCATAGGTTTCTATTGTAATATTTATTAGAACGTTGTAATAAGTAGTTATTTAGTCGTGGTTCACGGGCTTGGATTTAAACTAATTAAAGTCCAAAAGACAAGCCCGGCCCAATATATAGTCCATGAAAGCCCGCATGTGGGTGGACTATATATACTACCCTCCTAGCATGTTAGGAGGGTGGATGGTCATTTTTGTAACAACTTCTTTTCTTAATCTAATTTCACCAAGTTAATCATCTCCTCTCTACTTTCTCTCACTACTTTCTCTCTCTAGGAATTCATCTCTTCTTCATCTATTTTCTTTCTTTCTTCATTGCTTAATCATCACAAAAATAGGGACAACACCTGCTAATTTTACAAAGTTACTTATTATTACACAACAAGTATAATAATACAAGAAATACAAGTAATACTTAATTAGAATATCCAGAATACATGATAAACACAGCATAACGTTAAAATCAGTAAATCAAGACATGAACATATAAAACAAGCTAAGACATGATATAAAATCTGTTAAGTACTCAGTAATCACAATACTTATACACGTATACTATTTATGTAGCATTAGTGAGATCGAAGTAGGACTCTCTTCCGTTTGTCTTCTTCGTTCACTGGACACAAGGTACGGATTCTCCGTCCTTTCAGTATGGACATTCTTTTCTTATTAGGATTTCCCCGTATGCAGCCAACTGTTTTCCCAGTATATGTTTTTTATGTTTTGATTTGCTTATGTTTAATTAAATGCCTAAGCCGTATACATGCATGACCAGTTCCACCTAGTTATGGAGGTACCATAACCATAACACTTGAGGCACCAGTGTTATGACTTCACCATGGTGGAGTGATAGCTCGTGGCGTCCCTTTCAGCTTTTGGCCATATTATTATGTTATCATGTGGGGCGTATGGGTGCATCCTAGGTTACATGTTTTTAACAGGTTATTCATGTGAATATGGTGTGTGCCTTACATCCTTCACAAGGAGCTGATCCCTCCTACCCAACTTATATTCATTAGAGGCAACCCCTCTAATTTCATGATGAGGTCACTCCTCCAAGTATTCATGCACATTGATATTTCATGACCTATATTGGCTTAATGGTTAACATGTTAAACAGTTTTCATAAGATAAACATAAGGCTTTTCAAACTATAAAATCAGTTTTATTAAGTTACACCATGTTTTCCAAGACTTAATCAATTATGCTGCTATATGTTGTATATGCTTATGTTATTCATTCTATGCTTGTATATCCGTGCACTGAGTATTATGCTCCACCATTTTCCTTTCATGTTTCCCAAAACGGCAGGTACTCAAGAGCGCTCGTAGACTCTAAGCGTAGGTGCATATGGATTGGAAGCTTACTAGCCTTCATTACTTTATGCTTATCATCATACATTTTGCTACTTATTTCCAAGGACATTGTATAGTCCTTTTCCTTTACAGTACTTATGTTTGTGTATGATGAGCTTATACTTTGGGGTACCGATGCTTGTTTCCGGTATTTCCTTTATGGTCATGTAATGTTTAACACATTTATCCTTGTATGCTTTGATGACACGCCATAATCACGCGTGACATTCCATTTACCAAAATGGGGTGTTACACTACCTTTACTTTCTTGAGAGCCTCTTTTCGTTTTAACTCCATTTCCCTGAAGATTTTTCTTTGATCCTCTCTCTGTTGGGGAGACATTCTTCTTAACTTTGCTTCATTCAGCTTTTTGGCCTTCTTGATTTCATTCAGCCTGTTGAATTCAAGTGCCTGTTTTTCAATTTCTTCAGCTAATAGAGGTTTCTCATTAGCAACTTTAAAAGTTGAGAATTGAGAGATTTCAGTTGTGGATCCTCCTGTCTCTAGCATCGCAACTATTTTCTTTAGTTTGGCGTATGAGTCTACCATAACTATTTCTTTTCCTTTCTTCGAGACAGAAGATGATTCATTTGCTTTCTTCAGCTCTTCAACATTTTTAGGAATGCCATATGATCTTGGGTTTGTACACCCTTTGGGAGGGAGCTAACATCAAACTTGAGTTTCTTAGCAGCTGGTTCATCTTTGTCCACAATCTCATTGGTGTTAACTAGAGACAAGGATTTAGATGTATCAGCTCCTTTATTGGGCTGTTGCTCCCCCTTAGTTGCATCATCATCATCAGGTATAACAACATGTGTCATGACTTGAGAGGAATGGGTGTTGAGATGGTGTTATTAGCTGAACTCGTGCTGGCATTGATGGGTTCAAGTTTAAGTAAACTAACCTTCTCCCCCTCACGTTTAGCCTGTCGCTTCAGAAGATTGGCTGAACATGACTGAATATACTTAGCAACTTGCTCAACAGATGCAACCATTTGTGTTTGCCTGTTTCTTGAACCTCTGGCAATTCGGAGGAGGCTGTTGCAGTTCCTTTTGCAAGACCTATCAACATGTTAGGCCAATAAGTTTGTGTGATGTATTTATCTTCTATACACAACTTTAAACTCCTTGTGCATGACAGTTCATATCCTGATAGCATATCAGGGACCTCTATGGTAATAGCATCTTTTATTCTAGTGGATAGATGGCTAAGTCCCTGAGAAACTCCCTTACGTGTGCCATCTTTGATAGGCTCAGTGATAGCATCCTTGACAGCCTGTGTGATGATCTTTTGGAAATTAGCTATGAATGAATGCATATCAGACCCCATGCGATCCAACTTTCGTGACAAACGTTCAATATCATATGGGTGATGATAGGGCTGTAAGTTATGAATATTCAGGCTTTGTTGTGCATAGTCATCTTCCCTTGGTATGATGTCAAAGTTAAGTTGTTGTAGATGATCAAACAATAAGAACTCAGTAGTGGGGTCATACTCAACCTTTGGAAGCTCGGTAGTGACAGATATAGCATAGGTGGGTGTCACAACAGCTTCTTTGGGAGGTGAAGTGGTTTCATCAACTAGTGTTGACACATCTGTGTTTTTAGGAGGTGATAGAGGAGGTTGTTCAATTCCTCTTCATCCTCCTCTTCAATCATCCCATCAGGGAGAATTTCATCGTCAGGCATAGATTCAGGTTTAGAGAAGCTTTTAATGAGAGCTAAGACATCATCTTCAACCTCAAGCATAAGCTCATCTTCTTTTGGCTGTTCTGGAATAACATTATTAGCTCCTTTTTGCTGTAGTATGAGAATCTATAGTTTGTTGTTCAACATTAGCCTACAATTTGTGTGAGTTAGTAACAGGGAAATAGATAAGGGGAATGGTCGCCAGTGCGCTGTCCCAGAGAGGCTGAGGATGATTATTCAGCTAGTCCAAAGGATAAATCCTTGGGATTCTTTTAAGTGTGAAAATAATGAGGTTAATGGTCGCCATTCGCTGCCCCTAGGAAAGCTGAGTGTGATTATTCAGCCCCCTAAAAGGATAAATCCTTTGGGACTCTTTTATTTGTGAAACATATGTGGGTTAAGATCGCTTGTTACGCTGCCCCTAGGAAAGCCAAGGGTGATGATTCAGCCCCCCCCCCCCCCCCCCCAAAAAAAAAGGATAAATCCTTTGGGATACTTTTATTTGTGAAACATATGTGGGTTAAGATCACCTGTTACGCTGCCCCTAGGAAAGCTAAGCATGATTATTCAGCTCCCCCTAAAAGTTAAACTTTTGGAATTCTTTTTCTGGGGGAACCTAGAGGCTGTGTGAAGTACAACTACTCTAAGTCGAGACATATATGTATACAGGTTGTTGTTTTCCTGCATACTTTATAGAGGGTTCAGGGTCATCGGGTTGCTTTATAAACACAAATGAATCACTCCCTGGTGCAATGACAGGGTGTACAGAAGTCTTAAAGATTTCTAAGTGCATACAAAGACTCCTATGGGTCGAGGATAACCCTAACTTCACCACTCTCAACTACAGACATTTGAGAGTGGTTGCTTATGTACCTCTAAAAATGATAAACTGATTACCTGTGAGATATCAGCAAAGTGAGGATGGTTTACTGTTGTCTCTGCTGAATTTGAGACGCTAGACTCTTTTTATCTTTCAGCTGAAGTCTCTATGTCCACGGAAGTCTCTAGAAAGAGGGAGTTGGGATGGTCACAAGCTTCTTTACCTTGGCCTTAATGACAGTTTGGGTTTTGTAAGAAGAGTGGTTTGGCTTCTTCTTAGACTATAGGCCAGTTGTTGCCTTGGACAACGTAGTGTGTTGCCCAGAGGTCAAAGACGCAGACTTACCAGACACGCTAGCTGTAATCACCTTCTTAGAGGAAGGGATCAAGGACTGAACAACAGATGGTTGTTTTGCAGCAACATTCTTCACGTGGGCTTTAGCAAGCACATCATTTGGTCCAATCACTTTGTAGATAGCCCCAGTGATATGGTATGGTTTCATAGCTGTGAGTGCAGGGTTGTTGTAGCCATCACCAAGAAGACTTTCGAAGATAAGAGAAAGAAAGCGAACATAGCAGATATTCTTCTCCCTTTATTGATTGGTTCCCTTCAGCTTTTCCACAAGGTTGGAAAAAAGAATACTTCCTACATCTAAATCTGTACCCCATATCAGCCCATATGTAATGGTTTGATGATTAAAAGACATCTGATCTTAAGATCCCAGCATTCCTCCCAAGGACTTGACAATATAAGTAAATAGTACCTTCCACATAGGAGGAAAAAATTTCTCTTCAATGGAGATTTAAGAACAACTTCAACTGGTGTAAGGGTTGGGTGAGTGTCAAAGACATGGTAAAGTGTGGCAAGGGCATCCTTAACAGCCTTTTTATCAACAGTCTTTAGGCATTCGTCTCCATGTCGAAGCCCGGTCAAGGAAGAGAAATCATCAACAGTGAAGGAAAAAGGGTGTTCATTGCAAGAAAGGTTGAAAGAGATGGTGTTATCATCAAGTACTTCAGCAGAGTACCATAATTCCCTAAGGTATTCTTGGTAGAAGATGGATGGAGATTTGGTGAATGCTTCTCCAACATCGCAGTTCTTCATGAAGTTCACCAGATCTAGGTAAGAATCATTAGGAGCTTTGAGACATCCTATGGAGTTGTTCGAATCCAAGATGCTTTCGTTGATCGCAAATGATACGTTTGATGCCTTTGGAACTGGAAACGCCATTGAAGCAAGGATTAAGAAGACAAAGATGTTGAGAGGGATTTAGAGAGAGGTTTAGAGAGAGAGATACAATTTGTGAATAATGATGAAAGTGTTAGGTGAAAAACCTTGAGATAATATATATATTCAAAATTAAAAACAGTTATTCAACAACATTAAATGCGTAGTGAGAAAAGGACTGCACACAAGTGGGTCCCTTGACCTTTCCAAACTGTTTTTCTCCTCGTTTATCGAAAAAAGTACGAATTAAATATTTAGAATGTTTTTAGCATTTACTTGGAAAGTAACTACCTAGTTTCATGTGAAAAACATTTAATATCCACTCAGACTTTAATGACTCACATTAAATATCAGCCACAGGCTTTGAGATGTTAAGCATACCCAACTCAGCAGCTAGTCTATTGAACGAAGGTTCAGCCAAAGGCTTTGTAAAAATATCAGCTAGTTGCAGCTCAGTGGGAAAAAATGCAGCTCAATATCTCCCTTTATTATGTGATCCCTGGCATAGTGATACGTGATATCTATGTGCTTGGTTCGAGAGTGAAGCACAGGGTTGTTTGAGATAGCAATGGCACTAGTATTGTCACAGAAGATTAGTACTTTGTCATATAGAATCTCATAGTCATCTAATTGACTCTTCATCCAAAGTACTTGTACACAACAACTGGCAGCTACAACATATTCAGCTTCAGCTGATGACATTTCCGCAGAGTTTTGCTTCTTTGCACTCCATCCTACCAACTTTCATCCTAGGATTTGACAGCTCCCTGAGGTACTTTCTTTTCAATGCAGCATCCAGCGTTGTCTGAATCTAAGTAGGCCTTGAGATCAAATCCTGATTCTTTGGGATACCACAGACCTAGAGAGGTTGTTCCTTTATGGTACCTAAAAATTTTCTTAATACCCACTAGATGGGATTCCTTTGGGTTAGCTTGGTACCTTGCACACAGACATGTGGAGAACTGGATATCAGGGCGACTGGCTGTGAGATACATGAGTGACCCAATCATGCCTCTATACATAGTCTCATTAACAGAGACTCCTTACTCATCAAGTCCCAAGTTATTGGGTGGAAGCATGGGTAATTTCACTGATGCACAATCAACCAAGTCATATTTTTTAAGTAAATCTTTAACATACTTTTCTTGACAAATAGAAATTCCTTTATGTTGGAAATACGTTTTACGTATTAGAAAGGTTCGGTCACTCCAACAATAGATATAATAGAAGCTCGTAGTTTAGTTTATTTATACTTATTAAACAAAGCCCAAACCAATCTCATGTGATGTATGGCTAAGCGGCCCAATATGTAAACCAAGCCCACTTTGTGGACTTGGTATAAATACCCTCTCCTTTGATGGAGAGGGTGTGGTTTCATTTTCAATTTACACATAGCTATACCATTTCTCTCTCTAGAAGTGTGTGAAATCATCTATCTTTCTATCTCTTTCTCTCTCTAAAACATAAGCAAGATTTACAATATCTAACAAATGGTATCAAGAGCCATGGGATGATTGTATTGTTTATGTGTTTGTGTTCTTTCTTTTTGTGTCTATTTTGATCCAAAATCAATTGATCCAATTTTTTTTGTGTTTTTATGGTTTAATCTTGATACAAATCTTCTACATAGTTGTGGTAGAGATTTGGTGTTGTTATTTTGGTTAAAATCACAAAATTTTTGGGTGTTTGGATCGATTTTTAGCATAACATTCGTTTGTGGTTTGTGATCCGAGAAACAAGAGAAAAGTACAGTATTTTCGGAAAACGGTTTTGGTTATCCGAAGAAGTGGGTTTATTCTGAAATATTATTTTCGGAAAAGGGTTTCTGGTTTCCGAAGATTTGGTGTTTATCCGAAGAAGTAGTATTCCGAAAAAGTGTGCTTATTCCGAAGAAGTAGTATTCCGAAAAAGTGTGCTTATTCCGAAGAAAGGGGTTTATCCGAAGAAGGTTTTATCCGAAAAAGGTACATTTTATCCGAAAATACCATTTATTCCGAATATAGTCACTTTATCCGAAATCCTGCATATTCTGAAAACCTTGCTTTATCCGAAAAATACATTTATTCTGAAAAACCCAATTTATCCGAAAAACTCAATTATTCCGAAAAACATCATTTTTCCGAAGAAGGTTGTTTATCCGAAAAAAGGCTATTTATCCGAAAACCCTGCCATTTTCCGAAAAAGGTTGTTTATCCGAAGAATAGCACTTTATCCGAAAACCATCATTTTTCGTGAGTTTTTTTTAGTTTGCTTTGGAATTTTTGGTTTATCTGAAGACATCTTAGGGGATTTTAACATCGTTTCTCGACTTCATCACACGAAATCAAACACATTTACTTTCTCTCATTGTTCGATCCAAATTTGTAAATCTTTTGTTATTGAAATGGAGTACACATCTCTCACGGATAAGTCCATCCTCTCGGGCACGGACAATCGTCCACCAATGTTGGTTAAAACTATGTACGAGGACTGGGCTTCCCGATTGGAACTTTATATGTTGAACAAAGACAACGGACATCTCATTTGGGCATCGGTACTCAATGGACCATTAGTATATGGTACTGTGACGGAAGGTACTATTACTCGTCCTCGCACAACGGGTGAATTAACTGGAGATGATAAAATTCAAGGTAAGTGTGATAAACAAGCAACAAACATCATTCTCCAAGCTCTTCCTCCAGATGTCTACAAACTCGTCAGTAAACATAAAGTTGCCAAAGAGTTATGGGATAGAATTCGTGTTTTAATGCAAGGCACCTCGTTAACTAAACAAGAACGAGAGTGGAAGCTATATGATACGTTTGATAAGTTTTCCTATGTTCCCGGGGAGACTCTCAATGACTACTACTTGAGATTCACTTTATTGTTGAATGAGCTTATCATTTATGGCACGGCAATTCCAACGTTTCAGTTAAACACCAAGTATTTGAATACTCTTCCTTCTGAATGGAGCAAGTACGTGACGGCTGTTAAATTGGCTAAGGATTTTCATCAAACCAACGTGGATCAACTTCAAGCTTTTCTTCAACAACACGAAGGCCATGTGATTCAGGCTCGGTTGTCAACCCCACAAGTTCATGATCCACTTGCCATGTATGCTTCTCAACAAATGATCCCCCAACAAAACATGGCTTACACTTATCAACAACCATCATACTTGCATCAGCAACCAAAACAACCATCTTATCAACCACTAATGACGCCACAACAAGCATTTCAACAAAGTGTTCTTCCACAGCCTTACCACACCAACCAACACATCAGGCATCACCATCGCAAGCTATCAGTCCTCCAATGGGCTATACTCCTCAGCAAGGATATTTTCCACTTGAAGCACCACAAGCACAAGCCTTCTACTCCAATGAACTTCCACCAACTGAAGCACCGGTCTGTACTCCAAATGATACGCGAACTGATGTTCTAAACCATCTCACTGCCTACTTGTCAAAACTTATTGCAACTATAGGATTTCCAGCAACGAACAATCAGCTCCACACTTCTTCAAATCCTCGCCAACAAGCCACTATTCAAGATGGTCAAGTGACGGTCCAATCCATTCAGGGAAGGCAAAACTCATATGGACCCACTACAAGGACTATGAACGCTCAAGCTGTGAATTCTCAAGATAGTGGAAATGGAAGTACTGTTGGTCCTCAAAAGGTTGTGACTTGCTACAATTGTCGAGGACAAGGTCATATGGCTAGGCAATGCACTCAGTCGAAAAAGAGAAGGGATGCTACGTGGTTTCGTGAGAAGATGTATTTGGTCGATGCTCAGTCTAAGGGAAAGATTTTGGATACAGAGGAGTTAGCATTTCTTGCAGACCCAGGGGCAGCAGATAATGAAGGCATTGCAGTCGTTTCTACTTCTAATGCAGCATATCAATCAGATGATCTTGATGCATATGATTCGGATTGTGATGACATTCACACAGCCCAAGCTGCTGTCGTTGCTAATCTCTCTCACTATGGTTCTGATGTCGTCAGTGAGGTACCAACTACAACCAATCTTGGTAATGATGATAACCCACATCAAGTTGAGCATGAAAATGACAACCTTGAACAACATTCGGGAACTAGTAACTCAAACAATGTGGTAACGAATCCTACACATTTGAGTGAACCTCAACCAAATGCTGCGACGGGTATGAAATCTTATGCTCAACATGATTTGGTCATGGTGCCTAAACATATTATTGATCAAATGCATAATGGCTCTCAGACAATCCGTAGATACGAATACCACCTTAACAGCTGAGCTTGCGTTGCATAAAGAAAAGGTCAAAACTTTTGAAATGGTCCCTCAAGCAGAGAAAATAACTTATTCTGAATTTGACCAATTTCGTTTTAAAAAGATTGAACACTTAGAAGAAATAGAATCATTAAAAGCTAATCTTTCCAATGAATTAAAAGAAAAAGAGTCGGTTGTCAATGATTTTCAGAAACTTAAAATGGATTTCGAAACTCTCGAGTATAAAAAGTTTGAACCGGAAATTAATGCTACCAAACTTCTTAAATTCAAAGAACAACAGTTTTTAAAACAATACGCTTCCATAGAAAAGGTTCATCTTAACTAAATCGTTTAAAGAAATCGAACTTAAGCGTCTTGAAGATTTACCACCTAATCCCGGTTATGCAAAACAAGCTCAGGAATATATTCCTTGTCTTTATGATATAACCCTAAATGGCAAATCGAAAGAAGCACCTTATGTTCGTAGTACTGAGGAGACACAGTCACTTGCGGAAGAAACTCAATCTAAAATGCTTTCAAAATTCCATAAGCTTGACTATGTTAAGCATAATAAAGATCAATTTAATAAAAAGACCCGTATTTGTTTACAAAAGGAATTATCTCAATTATCAGCTCTAACACCCCACCAAATGCTATGCGCATCAGAACTACAACATTTGGGTGTTATGCAGTTATCATCGCACACAAGGTATATCAAACAACTCCAAAGAGACGTAAAAGTTTTAACTTAAATTACGCATTGTTAAAAACATACATGTCTACGGTTTTCCAAACCCAAATGATACAACACAGAGTTAGCGTTTTGGTCCCCATGAATCTCAATCCCAAAAGATACAATTTTCACAACAACATGACATAAAGTTTAAAATATTCAAGTTAAGAATGGGTGGAAAAACAAGTAGACGCCAAGCCACACACAACTCCCATCCAATGCATGCTCCATGCTACACTTCATCGATTACCTGAAACACATGCTAAATTTGGTCAACAAATAATGTTGAGTGGAATTCATAGGTTTTACAATCTCATTTTGAACATATGTGTTATAAAATCATTCACGATCATTCATAGACTTGTCGATCAAACAATCTATTTTCAAGGTTATGGCAATTGTGTTTAAGCTCATGACACTAATCCGTTAACTCAATCACCCGCGTAATAATTACCGGCGTGATTAAGATGAAACCAGTGCCCCTTCTAAAAGCAAGTTGCAATTATACCTTATCTCTTATCACAAGTTATCCGTCCGCAGGGGGTACTCAACGCACTAGCCCTCGTCTCGGATAGGGTCGTCAACCCCATAGTACTACCAATTGTATAAGCGGCTATTTTCAATCCACGCTAGGATTAAACAATAGTTAATAGTTCATGAAATTAGGGCCTTTTGCAACTAGGTACTCAACACAATTTCTAAGGCAACATTCGGGTCCAACAATCATTCATGACATATGTTCATTTTGGAAAACTAGCATGCATTTCCCTCGCGGGTAAAACAATTTAAAACAATAGTAAGCGAGGCTATAAATTCACACCTTATATATAAAGTAGTCGACGATTCGAGTGACGATCACTGACGATGATGAGGATGCCCGGGAAAATCAACACCTATCAAACCAATAACGCGTAATGAGTAATCTCATTTATAAACTTTAAGTACTGTATATAATACATACATATTAGTCAATTGTGATAATTACAACTCACGCCAAAACCAAACAAATAAGTGTTACTCGTTTTATACTATTCGTCCATGTTATTAACGTTATTACTCTTTTCACGTTTTTCGCTGATACTTACCAAAAGTATGGGTTGTTTTACTAGACTTTACCCTTTTTATAAAATTTGGGAAAATTCTAAAAAATACCTTAAGACCTGTAGAAAACACATTTTTAATCCCATTAAAAGTTTTCGCTTTTACGACCCGTTACTCAACACTTTACTAAACCTACGTTTTTCGGACTGAATTTGCACTTTGACCAAGTCAGACTCATTTGACCCATTTAAAATATTCCATTGACCCATTTGACACCTAAGTCTAATAATAGACTCAAATATGCAGGTTTGAGACCAAAAATCAACCTTCAACCATTTACCAAACTATATATATGGTCCCCGGGATTTGACCTAAAACCAAACATAATTTCGGATTATGAAGGTTCTCATCTCCTGGTACACGATTTTCAAAACATCATAACTTTTGACTCGTTAGGAGTCGTAAACTCTATCTTATACCAAATAGAAGCTAAGAAGACGCTCTACAACTATATCCTAGTCACATGACCTGTTTACAAAATATTTTTTATGAAAACATCCCAAACATTCTCCCTAAAATTACCTATCCCAAAATCAATCCAACACTCGTTTCCAATCCAATTTACCGACACTAGACCTCAACCTAATCACTCCTAATCATACCTAACCATAATAATCAGTCCTAAACACCCTAATTATCAAATCCATCTCAAAACCCAAACACTAAATCAAACATGCAATGGGTTTTACCCACTCAAAAACATCTAAAAACAAGAAATAATACATAATCCATAAGCAAAAACAACAATCACTAAGATCCACCAAACACCCCCTTTGTGCCGTGGGGTGTGGGTGATCAAAACCCCCCAACCAAATTGATTTTGGTTGGTTTGTTGAGTGATTACACATCCACTACAAATGAATTGAACATGCATACATCCAATTAACATCAAAACAATTTTTGAAAAATCCATTGATTCTTGTAAAAAATTTTATAGATGCATGTGTGATTAAAGTACATGAAAAGAGTGGGAATGATGTAACTAGATGTGGTCTAAACTTACTTTTGATCAAAACAAGCTAGAAAAAAAATAAATGGTGGTGGTGGGTGGTTTTTGGCCGTCGGCCTAAAGAGAGAAAAGAGAGGGATGATGAAATTTTTTTGAAGTGAAATGTGTTGTGTGTGTGTTTGTTTCCATTTTGTAATTTTTGGAGGCCCTTATGTGCAATATTGGCTTGCTTTCGTCCTTAGGTGAAAACGACCTCACAAGTTTACGGGAATGACTCACTAGTCATTTTAGAAAATTTTACGGGAGTCGGGGATCATCCCGAACACTCCAAAATACTTTTAGGACAATTTAAATGTACCCGGAAAGCAATAAAACTCACCCGACTCAACTTAACACGAACCGAAAGTAAAATTCTAGAAAAATCATAATATCGATAAAACGACAATAAACATAGAAATTTGGGCATCCATCGGGATCGTAGTCATCATCGTTCTTCTTAAATAGTCAATCGTCAAAATTATGACCTCAAATATCGGTTTCAACCAAAATGGTAAAATATATAGCAAATAAAATTTATTAAAAATTTCAAAAATAAGCGTAATTTAGGGTAAGGTAAGTGACCTTGGTTCTAGGTATTACATCCACCCCTCCTTAAAGAGAGTGACGTCCCGGCGCTCGCCTCTTCTTATACTCACATTTCGTGCCGCTGGAACAGATGAGGATACCTGTCCTTGAAAAAGTCCTCACGTTCCCAAGTGTATTCTGGTCTACGCCTAGAATTCCATCGAACCTTCACAATGGGAATTCTACTATGCTTCAGCCTCTTGTCCTCTCGGTCCATAATTTCCACGGGTTCTTCCACGAAATGCATTTTGTCGTCCAGTTGAATCTTGTCCAAAGGAATCACCAATTCCTTATCCGCCAAACTCTTCTTCAAATTTGATACGTGAAACGTGTCGTGAATTGCACTAAGCTCGCTCGGCAACTCTAACTTATACGCTACCGGTCCAATTCGTTTAACGATCTTAAATGGTCCAATATACTTCAGACTCAACTTTCCTTTCTTCCCAAAACGAATCACACCCTTCCACGGCGAAACCTTAAGCATAACCATATCTCCGACTTCAAATTCCAACGGTTTTCTTCTATTATCGGCATAACTCTTCTGTCGGCTTCTCGCAGCAAGTAATCGGTTCTTGATTTGCACAATCTTCTCTGTCGTCTCCAAAACCATTTCGGGTCCAGTCAACTGACTTTCTCTTACTTCACTCCAACACACAGGTGATCTACACTTCCTTCCATACAACGCTTCGAATGGTGCAGCCTTGATGCTCGCATGATAACTATTATTATACGAAAACTCCACTAAAGGCAAGTGGCGTTCCCAACTTCCTCCAAAATCAATCACGCATGCTCGGAGCATGTCCTCCATTGTCTGAATAGTTCGTTCACTTTGGCCATCGGTCTCCGGGTGATAGGCCGTGCTCAAACTGAATTCGGTGCTCATCGCACATTGAAGTGATTTCCAAAATTTCGAAGTAAACCTACTATCGCGATCCAAAATGATCGATAAAGGTACTCCATGCCTGCAAACGATCTCCTTCACGTACACACTGGCCAGCTTCTCCATACTGTCCGTCTTCTTCATAGGTAAGAAGTGAGCAGATTTCTTCAATCTATCCACTATTACCCAAATCATATCGCATCCACTAGGATTTCTGGGTAAACCCGTCACGAAATCCATAGCGATTCTCTCCTATTTCCATTCTAGGATCTCTGGTTGTACCAACAACCCAGACGGCTTCTTATGTTCGGCTTTAACCTTCGCACAAGTCAAACACCTACTAACGTAACGAGCAATATCCGCCTTCATATTCGGCCACCAATAGACTTTCTTCAGGTCATGATACATCTTATCCGATCCAGGATGTATTGAGTACTTCGACTTATGAGACTCGTTCATAACAAAATCTCGTACTCCGGGCTTTCCTTCCTCGGATGGACACAACGGTAACCAAATCCGATTCTCGAAATATCTCAGCCCGTCTGACCTAACCACAAAAAGAGGTTTCAACATTCTTCCCAAGTTCTCAGCATCAACATTCTCTTTCATTAATCCCTTCTCTTGAGCCTTCAGTATTGTTTCGGTTAAATCAACACCCTCAGTCATCACTAAAGCTCTGACTCTCAAAGTTTTCTCTCGATCCTTCCTACTAAGTGCATCTGCTACGACATTCGCCTTGCCAGGATGGTAGCGAATCTCACAGTCATAGTCACTCAGTAATTCTACCCATCGCCCTTGTCTCATGTTCAACTCTTTTTTCTCTAAAATGTGCTACAAACTCTTGTGGTCAGTGAATACAACACACTTCGTCCCATACAAGTAATGTCTCCACAATTTCAGCGCAAAAACCACAGCTCCTAATTCTAAATCATGCGTCGTGTAGTTTTCTTCATTCTTCCTCAATTGTCTCGACGCGTAAGCAATCACCTTCTCACGCTGCATCAACACAGCTCCATAACCCTTACGAGATGCGTCACAATACACTACAAAGTCGTCGGTTCCTTATGGTAATGACAATATCGGTGCAGAACATAACTTATCCTTGAGTGCTTTGAAAGCGAATTCTTCCTCATCTCCCCATTCATACACCCTATTCTTCTCTGTAAGCTTTGTCAATGGCTTCGCAATCAACGAAAATCCTTCAATAAATCTCCGATAATACCCAGCCAAACCAAGGAATTGTCGAACTTCAGTCGGCGTTGTCGGTGCTGACCATTCCCTAATTGCTTCGACTTTGGCAGGATCCACTCGAACTCCTTTGCTATCAATTACGTGACCAAGGAATTGCATAGACTCTAACCAAAACTCACACTTCGAGAACTTCGCATACAGCTTCTCTTTCTTCAGCAGATCCAATATCTTTCTCAGGTGCTTCTCGTGCTCTTCCTTACTCTTAGAGTAAATAAGAATATCATCGATAAATACAATGACAAACTTATCTAGATACGGCTTGCATACTCGATTCATAAGGTCCATGAATACTGCAAGCGCGTTTGTTAACCCAAACGGCATCACTCGAAATTTGAAGTGTCCATACCGCGTACGAAAGGCAGTTATAGGGATATCCTCTTCTTTCACACGCAGTTGATGATACCCTGATCTCAAGTCGATCTTTGAGTATACACAGGAACCTTGTAATTGATCAAACAAATCGTCAATCCTCGGCAATGGATACCGATTCTTAATCGTCAGCTTGTTGAGCTTTCTATAGTCAATACACATCCGAAATGACCCATCTTTCTTCTTCACAAACAATACTGGCGCTCCCCATGGTGATGAGCTCGGTCGAATAAATCCCTTATCCATCAACTCCTTCAGTTGATCCGATAATTCCTTTAACTCTGATGGCGCTAATCGATAGGGTGCACGAGCAACTGGTGCAGCTCCCGGCATCAAATCGATTCGAAATTCGACTTCACGGGTGGGTGGTAAACCCGGAAACTCATCTGGAAAAACTTCTGGATATTCGTGAATTACAGGTACCTCTTCTAGCTTCGCCTCTAAGTCACCATCACTCGAAACTTGTGCCAAAAACACATCACATCCATCTTCTACATATCTCATCATTTTCAAGAAAGATATCACTTTCAAACGAGAAGTGCATTCATCTCCCTTCACAGTCAAGACTCTATTCCTCAACGGGATCTGAACTAATCTTTCTCCACAGACGATCACGGCACTATGCGCCATAAGCCAATCCATTCCAACGATCACATCAAACGATCCTAGCACTATGGGCATTAAGTCGATATCAAAAGCGTAATTTCCTAACTTTAAGGTACACCCCTTTCAGTATAGAATTTGTACTAACGATCTTCCCATCGGCTAATTCCACGTTATAACTAGTCGTTAACAATACCGGTTCTCTATCGATATGACGACTAAATTTAACATCTACGAAGCTCTTGTCGGAACCAGAATCAAACAATATACTAGCATAACAAGCGTCTAGCAGAAACGTACCGGTAACCACGTTAGGGCCTTGTGGTTTATCAGCAATCCCTACTCGGTACACAGCAGCAACATTATTTCCTCCTTGCCTGTTTCCAGCCTTCGGGTAATTCCCCTGCTTATGCCCTCTTTCTCCACATCCGAAGCAAACCATCACCTTCGTAGCATTTGCCCCAGTAGCTACCCCTTTAGCTCGGCAATCTGACATTCTATGACCGCTTTTCCGCACATGCCACACGCAGGTGGGAAATTCCCTACATGGTACAAATTACATCGACCACAGTGGGGATTCACCTTCGCTCCTCTAGGGTTAGTGACTGTCCTCATCCCATCATTTCTTCTCTGGTTGAACTGCTGATTGCGGTTCTGACCTTGGTTATTATGGTTTCCTCCACGATTTTGACCTTGGGATTGATTACTCTGAGCTGCCTCCCACTTTCTCTTGTTTCCTTCAGCAATGAAGTCCTTCTTATCTTGCAGTTTGACATCCATTAGCGCGTGAGCCATTTGGACTGCTTCATCGAATGACCCAGGTTTAGATGAAGTCGTCTCACCCTTGATATTACTTGACAAACCCTTGATGTACTGCTTCATCTTCTTGTTATCATCAGCAAAGGCTTCGGGACACAAAAGGCTCAATTCATTAAACCTCCTTGTATACGCTGTAATATCATTGTTCCTCAAAGTCAAATGCCTTAACTCATCTTCCAGTTGACCCAGTTCCTCTTCAAGACAGAACTTTTTGGTCAAAAGAGCCTTAGTAGCAGTCCAAGTCCTTGCATTTGCTACTGCTAATCCAACAGTGGCTACTTGATTGTTCCACCAACTCAATGCGTCATCAAGAAAAGTGGCAGCTGTAAACTTGACCTTATTTGCCTCTGAACATCCGCTAATCTCAAAAGTACTCTCGATCTTCTCTAACCACCTTCTGAGTTCTAGGGCTCCGCCAGTTCCACGAAACTGCGTGGGACCACATTTCATAAAACCAACATAAGTACACTCCCTCGGGGCTTGCTGTCTTCCTGCGTTTCCACCTTGATCTGGGTTTCGGTTTGCACGATCTGCTTCGAGTGCATTTGCAATTTCTTCTTGAATCATTGTGTTCACACGGTTAGCTGTTAGCTTTGGAGGCATGTTGAGTTCTCAAGTACACCTCTCTGCAAAGACAGGGAAAATAGAAAAACAATGTAAGTATACACATCATGATTAAGATTGATTTCTCTTTCAAGACATAATATAAGTACAACGACACATCACTACAAGGTTACCAATATTCATCAATTCACATCACAAAAGAGCAAATTATAGACATATCACAGATCATGAAAGGTAAACATGGATTGTATTGATAAATCAACCAAAATTGTGACAAGTATTGCCACTACAACCATTCACCATAAAACTTAAGTCATCAAGTTTTTCGTCACAATACCATCATACAAAAGTCTAAAATAGTTCGATTACAACGATCAAAGATAAAGTAAAATACAAGCAACTAGTCATGTGGTGATCCACACGACCTCTTGGATGACGGTTCATCTTCCTCCTCCTCGGGCTCTTCGTCACTGTCTTCCTCGTCCTCTTCGTCCATCTTCCCCTTTCCTTTGTCGTTCGGCCCACACTCAGTCGCCTTCTTCGTCCCAGAAGTAGATCCACATTCCACTGCTACTTGATTTCCTACCGTGATACACACACCTTGGGCAGGTGGCTGGACCATAAAATCATTAGCCTCCATTTCCAAGTCATCTACAAATCTCCAATTTGGTGGCAGGGATGCTCTAACTCGATGCTCCCAACTTTGCATCCTAGTCAACCTCGCCTGATCCTCCCTAACTTGCTCAAGACTAGCACTTAGGTTGGCTATCATCAATCTCAGACTGTTGATATCACTCTTGTTTGCCACTCCATCAAATTCAATCCTTGCAGTTCTTGCCAACAACCTCTGGTGTGCTCTCTCATTCTCGTCGAATCTCTTGATTACTCTAGTTTCCACTATGTACCGCTCGTACATAGATCCATCCAATCTTCTCACAACAAGCGGAACATCACGATAAGCTCTTGGTCCGGGGCAGATAACTCTTGCGATGTCCTGATGAAGAGAATTTGCGCTCGCTGCAGCGTCGGAACTTCTAGGGATACCTGGCATACCAATCAGATGAGAAATACGAGTAGGCCTGGGGAAGGTAGTTCTCCTTTGGTCAGGGTCCTGGGCTTGCACATTGTTCGTCTCGGCTTGTCCTTCAGCAGCTGTTCCAACATTTCCCCCTTCGTGTCCTACGACATATTCGTCTCCATTTCCGTTAGGCGGTACCTCGGCCATTCCTGCAATAACAGAGAATTTTGGAGGGTACGTAAGATTACTATTCAATATTTATAAATACATGCATGCAAATGCAATGCAAAGGTGGTACACATGCCCAAAATGCGATAATATGATGCTCATGCATATGTAATACAAGAATTACGGTATCGAGTACTCAACGTATAATTTCAACGTTTACATATAGTAGTTCAATATCTACGTAATAAATACCCACATATATACTTCAACTCAAAAGTATACACCAATACCATGAATACAAAAATAAACCTTACCGAAGCCATGCAGGATAGTTGTGTGCTTGGGCAATTTCTTACGACACCAAAAGTTATAGTTTAGGAATTTTCAAAAGGACCTAGTTCTCTATAACTCATGGCTCTGATACCAATCTCTAACACCCCACCAAATGCTATGCGCAGCGGAACTACAACATTTGGGTGCTAGGCAGTTATCATCGCACACAAGGTATATCAAAAGACTCCAAAGAGACGTAAAAGTTTTAACTTAAATTACGCATTGTTAAAAACATACATGTCTACGGTTTTCCAAACCCAGATGATACAACACAGAGTTAGCGTTTCGGTCCCCATGATTCTCAACCCCAAAAGATAAAATTTTCACAACAACATGACATAAAGTTTAAAATAATCAAGTTAAGAATGGGTGGAAAAACAAGTAGACGCCAAGCCACACACAACTCCCATCCAATGCATGCTCCATGCTACACTTCATCGATTACCTGAAACACATGCTAAATTTGGTCAACAAATAATGTTGAGTGGAATTCATAGGTTTTACAATCTCATTTTGAACATATGTGTTATAAAATCATTCACGATCATTCATAGACTTGTCGATCAAACAATCTATTTTCAAGGTTATGACAATTGTGTTTAAGCTCATGACACTAATCCGTTAACTCAATCACCCGCGTAATAATTACCGGCGTGATTAAGATGAAACCAGTGCCCCTTCTAAAGGCATCAGTTGCAATTATACCTTATCTCTTATCACAAGTTATCCGTCCGCAGGGGGTACTCAACGCACTAGCCCTCGTCTCGGATAGGGTCGTCAACCCCATAGTAATACCAATTGTATAAGCGGCTATTTTCAATCCACGCTAGGATTAAACAATAGTTAATAGTTCATGAAATTAGGGCCTTTTGCAACTAGGTACTCAACACAATTTCTAAGGCAACATTCGGGTCCAACAATCATTCATGACATATGTTCATTTTGGAAAACTAGCATGCATTTCCATCGCTGGTAAAACAATTTAAAACAATAGTAAGCGAGGCTATAAATTCACACCTTATATATAAAGTAGTCGACGATTCGAGTGACGATCACTGACGATGATGAGGATGCCCGGGAAAATCAACACCTATCAAACCAATAACGCGTAATGAGTAATCTCATTTATAAACTTTAAGTTCTGTATATAATACATAAATATTAGTCAATTGTGATAATTACAACTCACGCCAAAACCAAACGAATAAGTGTTACTCGTTTTATACTATTCGTCCATGTTATTAACGTTATTACTCTTTTCACGTTTTTCGCCGATACTTACCAAAAGTATGGGTTGTTTTACTAGACTTAACCCTTTTTATAAAATTTGGGAAAATTCTCAAAAATACCTTAAGACCTGTAGAAAACAAATTTTTAATCCCATTAAAAGTTTTCGCTTTTACGACCCGTTACTCAACACTTTACTAAACCTACGTTTTTCGGACTGAATTTGCACTTTGACCAAGTCGGACTCATTTGACACATTTAAAATATTCCATTGACCCATTTGACACCTAAGTCTAATAATAGACTCAAATATGCAGGTTTGAGACCAAAAATCAACCTTCAACCATTTACCAAACTATATCTATGGTCCCCGGGATTTGACCTAAGACCAAACATAATTTCGGATTATGAAGGTTCTCATATCCCGGTACACGATTTTCAGAACATCATAACTTTTGACTCGTTAGGAGTCGTAAGCTCTATCTTATACCAAATAGAAGCTAAGAAGACGCTCTACAACTATATCCTAGTCACATGACCTGTTTACAAAATAAGTTTTATGAAAACATCCCAAACATTCTGCCTAAAATTACCTATCCCAAAATCAATCCAACACTCGTTTCCAATCCAATTTACCGACACTAGACCTCAACCTAATCACTCCTAATCATACCTAACCATACTAATCAGTCCTAAACACCATAATTATCAAATCCATCTCAAAACCCAAACACTAAATCAAACATACAATGGGTTTTATCCACTCAAAAACATCTAAAAACAAGAAATAATACATAATCCATAAGCAAAAACAACAATCACCAAGATCCACCAAACACCCCCTTTGTGTCGTGGAGTGTGGGTGATCAAAACCCCCCAACCAAATTGATTTTGGTTGGTTTGTTGAGTGATTACACATCCACTACACATGAATTAAACATGCATACATCCAATTAACATCAAAACAATTTTTGAAAAATCCATTGATTCTTGGAAAAAATTTTATGGATGCATGTGTGATTAAAGTACATGAAAAGAGTGGGAATGATGTAACTAGATGTGGTCTAAACTTACTTTTGATCAAAACAAGCTAGAAAAATAAATAAATGGTGGTGATGGGTGGTTTTTGGCCGTCGGCCTAAAGAGAGAAAAGAGAGGGATGGTGAATTTTTTTTGAAGTGAAATGTGTTGTGTGTGTGTTTGTTTTCATTTTGTAATTTTTGGAGGCCCTTATGTGCAATATTGGCTTTCTTTCGTCCTTAGGTGAAAACGACCTCACAAGTTTACGGGAATGACTCACTAGTCATTTTAGAAAATTTTACGGAAGTCGGGGATCATCCCGAACACTCCAAAATACTTTTAGGACAATTTTAATGTACCCGGAAAGCAATAAAACTCGCCCGACTCAACTTAACACGAACCGAAAGTAAAATTCTCGAAAAATCATAATATCGATAAAACGACAATAAACATAGAAATTTGGGCATCCATCGGGATCGTAGTCGTCATCGTTCTTCTTAAATCGTCAATCGTCAAAATTATGACCTCAAATATCGGTTTCAACCAAAATGGTAAAATATATAGCAAATAAAATTTGTTAAAAATTTCAAAAATAAGCGTAATTTAGGGTAAGGTAAGTGACCTCGGTTCTAGGTATTACATCAGCTTTTGTGCCCCAAAGTTTGTCAAAGGAAAACCTTCCTAGTACGTCTCCTACACTAGTCAAAAAGGATTTAACGAAGTTAAATCCACCGGTAAGTAAGGTGTCAGATAGCTTAAATGTGGTGCACCAATACTTTGCCGATTTTGACAAGGTCATTGAGGAACGTACGACGGCTTCGGCCATAACGGAAGGTGAATAGAATTTTGAGCACACTAGAGTTACGTTTCGAGATGAAATTATTCCGTTTGTAAAGAATATTAAAGCTTGTCTTAGCAATATTGATCAAGATTTGCTTTTGGAAATCGAAGAAGTTAGACGTGTTTTCAATGAAATGGATGATGCTTATGAAAACGGTTTAATAGAAATAGAACGAATTTCTCGCCAAAATGATCAGCTTCTAAAGCAAGTTATGTCGTTTGATATTGTTTCCGTCTGTGTGAATAATAGTGTTGATAATGATTCTATTGTGTATAATGTTGAATCTGTGGATAATGTGGTAGATAGTACTTGTCACGAATTTGACGCTGAATTTTTAAAGCTTCAAGATTCTTATACTTCGCTTTCAAAACGTTTTGATGAGATTCAACAACACTGTATTTCGCTTGAATGTGAAAATCAATCTATTAAAACACCACAGTGTCAGCCAAGTGACAATGTTGCTAAATTATTGCCTATAGACATGGAGAAATCTAAGGAGCTTAACTATGTTGCAAGTACTTGAGGCCGCTGAGATTTTTAAACTTGATCTAGATAATCGAGTTTCTAAGATTTTGTACAAAGTTGATAACTTAAAACAGAAACATACACGACTCTTCGATTCAGTAAAGTACGCATGTGCTAATACCACTGCACATAATCAATCTTTGATTGAACGATTGAATCGAAAGTCGGTGGAAATATCTGATTTGAGGGAACAAATTTATGATAAAAGTTTGGCTTGGCTGAGTTAAAGGAAACACTTTGTACCTTCAAAGGTAAGAATGTTGTGGATAACGCAGCCACCGTCTCAGCATTGTCCTCTAGTGCGATCAAAAGGAACCTCATCGCCGTCACGCCATTTAACAAGGGCCCTAGGACTAAACCATCTCAAACACTAAAGATAAGGCAAAATCAAAATCGGCTTCTAATATTCCCGTGTTGCCTTCTACAGGAGTAAACACCACTACTAAGGCTCAAAAATCTAAGCTTACAAGAAACATGAAGAATGATAGGATCTTGCCCTCATCTAGTAGTCAAGTGAAGAAGAAAGTAGAAGCCCACCCTAGGGATGTTATTTCTGTTTTGAATAAAAAGAATCATGTAGCTAAACCTAAAGGCTCTACGGTTGTGCAGTGTTCTAAGCCTATTGTGAATTCTAATTTGAAATGTTGGAATTGTAATGAATGTATGTTTTCTAGTCGTCATGATTCTTGCCTTATTGACCATGTGAATGAGATGAATGCCCGTAAAAATGGTTTAGAATGGAAACCGACTTGGAAAGTGTTAACCCAAGTTGGCTGGATGTGGCGTCCCACTGGTAGAACTTTCACTATAGTAGGAAATGCGTGCCCTTTAACTAGGATCACTCCCACTACAGCGAAGAAAGCGTGCCCTTTAACTAAGTGTACCAAGGCTACCAAAACATAAGCGTGTCCTTTAACTAGGAACACCGACACTACTGTAGGAACCAAGTGCCCTTTAAATAGGTCTACTCCCACTGTAGTTCCCACTAATAATCCAAACCCTCAGAAAATTGGAACAATAAAACCTGTTATTGGTAAAACTCACATTAGAAAATGCTAGAAACCAAAGGATAACTCAAATGTTAGCAATTCTGATAATTTTATATCTGTATCTACTAACACTCCGGAACCAATAGTTTCCAATACATTGTCTACTGTTGTTGATGAAAACAGGTGGTCCAAATTGTTCTCTGGTATTTGGACTCTGGTTGCTCCAAGCATATGACCGGAGATCGCTCTTAGCTCAGAAATTTCGTCAGCAAGTTTCTTGGTACGGTTCGACTCGAAAATGATCATATTCCAAAGATAATGGGTTACGGTGAATATAATATTGGGAATGTTATTATTTCAAGAGTGTATTCTGTGGAAGGACTCGGTCACAACTTATTTTCTGTGGGACAATTTTGTGATTCAAATCTTGAAGTCGCTTATCGTGAGCATACCTGCTTACTTCAACATCATTTACACCACCTACTAGGAATGAATGGGATACGTTGTTTCAACCCATCTTTGATGAATTCTTTACTCCTCCAAGTATTGTTTCTCCAGAACCTGAGGTAATAGCTCCGGTTACCGAAGTTGTAGCTCCAGCAACCGAAGCACATCAGATACGTCTGCACCTACTATTGGTCAAGATATACCATCAACAAATAATTCTCAACCAACACCCGAATCAACTACCCATGTCACACCTATTGATGATGAAGAGGATGATGATGATCACGATTTGGAATTTGATCAAATGCGTGAACTTCCATTCTTTGGTGTACCAATTCCCGACCAAAATCAAGCCGGTTCGTCCACCTCATAGGAAGCTCCTACTACAGTCTACTCCAATCCACGGATTCGTGAACATGACAAAAAGTGGACAAAGGATCATCCTATAAATTCTATTATTGGTGACCCTAATCGTACGGTATCCGCACGAAGTCAGTTACAAGAAAATGTAATGTTTTGTCATTTTGATACTTTTCTCACTGAAGTTGAACCTAAGACATGGCAAGAAGCTTTTACTCAATCCTGTTGGATAGAAGCTATGCAAGAAGAACTTAATGAATTTATACGTCTTGAAGTATGGGAACTTGTCCCATGCCCGGATCAAGTACAGTTACTCACTTTGAAATGGGTTTACAAGGTGAAACTCGACGAGTTAGGCGGAATATTGAAGAACAAAGGTCGACTAGTAGCTCGTGGATACAAGCAATTATTGCGCATCGACTTTATGGAATCCTTTGCACCTGTTGCCCGTTTGGAAGGTATTAGACTACTCCTTGATTATGCCGCCCACATGAATATGATCGTCTATCAAATGGATGAGAAGACGACATTTCTCAATGGTGAAATCAAGGAAGAGGTCTATGTTCAACAGCCGGATGGTTTTGTGAATCCCAAATATCCTAATCATGTGTACAAGCTTAAGAAGGCTCTTTATGGGTTGAAGCAAGCTCCACGCGCATGGTATGATCTATTGTCACAATTTCTCATTACGCAAGGCTTCGCTAAAGGCAAGGTGGATCCCACGCTGTTCATTCAGAAACGAGGTAAAGATATGATTATGGTACAAATATATGTTGATGATATTATATTTGCTGCCTCTACCCAAACCTTATCCGATGAGTTTGGGACAATCATGTCTTCCAAGTTTGAGATTTCAATGATGGACAAGGTATCATTCTTCTTAGGACTTTTGATATCTCAGAGTCCCAGAGGCATCTTTATCAATCAATCCAAGTATGCCCTTGAATCGCTTAATAAATATAAGATGGAATCTTGCGACCCCGTAGATACTCCAATGGTGGAACGAACTAAGCTTGAGGCAGATCCACGTGGAGTTGCTGTTGATCCGACACTTTATCATGGAATGATCGAGACTCTTTTGTATATCACAGCTAGTCGACCTGGTCTTCAGTTTGTCATCTGTATGTGTGCTCGATATCAGACTCGGCCTACTGAGTTACACTTAGCGACTGTTAAACGGATCATTTGATATCTTAATGGAACCATTAATCGGGGACTTTGGTATTCGAAGGACTCTTCGATTGCACTTATGGCATATGCTGATGCGGATCACGCGAGTTGTCAAGATACAAGGCGTAGCACGAGTGGAACTTTGCAACTACTAGGAGATCGACTAATCAGTTGGGCATCGAAAAGGCAGAAAAGCGTTGCAGTTTCAAGTACAGAAGCAGAATACATAGCTATGTCCGGTTGCTGTGCTCGAATTCTTTGGATGATATCGCAATTAACCAACTATGGTCTAGGTTTCAATAAAATTCTGATGTACTGCGACAACAAAAGTGAAATTGCCTTATGCTGCAACAATGTTCAATTCTCCCGGTCGAAGCATATTGACATTCGCTACCACTTTATCAAGGAGCAAGTGGAAAATGGAGTAATAGAGCTTTACTTTGTCCGGACTGAGTATCAATTGGCGGATATTTTCACGAAGGCTTTAGATCGCGCTCGAATTGAATTTTTGGCCGACAAGCTATGATTGAGAACCTTCTCGCCTGAGACTCTTAAGGAACTGGCAGATGAAACGAAAGAATGGTGGTGGTAAACTATTCTCCATATCCTTGGTGATCATCTGTATATATTGTTTATATTTTTTCCATAAAAGCAAAATACAAAAATATAAAACCATATAAAACCCATAAAAACTGAAAATTTTCATAAAAATTCAAAAATATTTTTACTTTATTTTTCAAAGGCATGTCTTTTGGTAGGTTAATATTTACGGCCTTAGAAATGTCGATTACTATTGACACTGCGCCATAAATAGAGTTCGTACAAAAGTTATAAATATTTCATAAAAAATGCCCATATGGCTTGTAGTTATTTCAGACTGCAACCCGCTTTTCATATTAAAGTCAAGTATTTATTATGAAAGCTTTGGCTCAAATTTTCTCGGGCGTGGTTTACTTTACAACCATGTAAGGGATTGTGTTTAAGTTATAACACAATCTAACACGGATAAATGTACGCATCAGTGCATTTATTTGTTACAACAAGAGAAATCTTGTTTTTATGAAGCTATCATCTCTACAATCATAGCTATCTACCATTGGTATCTACATACTCGACGATGCGACTACTCAAACGGCGACTACAACTCTTTCAATAGAACACGGGTCAACAATTGAGTGGGAGCAATTGTCCAGCATTCAGAATCTTCGATGCCGAAAGTGCCAAGTTCACAAACTGGTGTTAAGACAAAAATACCAATCGTACATGTGGTGTCAAGAGATGACTTTAGACGTGACGAGGCGACCAACATTTGATCTTATCATATGATGTTCTCATCAATCAGGTCCAACCTTGTCAATTTATTCTAATATGGTGAATATGTGATCATGTTACAAATCGGTATCATTTCTCATAAATTGGTCTCATGAAGATTAAATGGAGTTGCATTTTTCTTCCCAAAACCTTTCTTAAAACTTTATTAAATCAGTTGATATTAAAAACATCGATTGGGTTAATATTTTTAATATGGGGGGGGGGGAATGTAATTTAATATGGGAAATTATCACAAATGGTTTGACTTAACGTGATGGCTCATCCCGACATATGCGAAATGTTTTCGAATATCGTGGCATATGTTAAGGGGGAGCAAAATGGATTTGCTATACCAAAATAGATTTCATGGTGATTTATACTTACCCACAACCCATTTATTTCACGATGATGAAGATTGTGGTGACATAAGAATGCTAGGATAGGTTAAGTCCAATGATTCTTCCTAAACCGGAGGAATCTTCCCAAGGACATTCCATAACTAGAAATAGTAGTCCTTAGGAAAGATGGAGAAAGATTGTGAATGTAGCTAAATGCCGACCAAGTACTTAAGTTATCACCAGAACAATCACAACAAGGTGCTAGTTATGACGTATTGGTAAGCATTGAAGGGGTTGAAGAATGAAAAAGAATTGTAAAGATAAAGGGTGTAAAGAAAGAAGCCCTCCTTACAACCTTAGGCAGAAACCGGGTCAACACATATGCTATTGAGATCATTTTGATGATGCTCGACATTGAAGATAGACATCATGGACCCGGTGATACGTTGCACAACCCATCCCAGCTAACTCAGATATCTCTTAAAATGTATTTGTTTTATTCACACGGAGACAACACATTATCTGTCGATTTATTCACTCCGAATATATTGATATTGAAAAGGTGGCACTCCTCTCCTGCCTCCGATCACTAAAATCCAAAATGCGCGATTGAGTCTAGAGCCATTTGAGATCATCAAATATCTCATTAGGACACACTTTCATAATTCCTTGCTTTTTCACACACTGTGAAAAGTAAGAAAGATCTTAAGAGTCCTACGCAAAATCTTCATGATCTTGCCTGAACATCCGAGTAATATAAAAGTATTTACAATGAAGATGGAAATCCTTCTTGAGAGAATATCAAAAAGCTCATGGTAGGTGACTTGTGCGATTCTTATGAATCAAGCTTGTGATAACTGGAAAGCAACAGTGGTTTAATTCTTAACTGAATTTAAACACGTTCCAAGCCTCTACGCAATATCTTAGTGATCTTGCCAGAACACTCAGAGTGACACTCTTAAGTGTTCACAGTGATGAGTGGAAATCCTTCAAGTGTTAACCTCAAACAGCACTTGGTAGGTAACTTGCAAGATTCAATATGAATCAAGCTCGTGACAACTGGAAAGCAACGATGGTGCGATTATTTAATGAATCAAACTTGTTCCAGGAATCAGAATAGACGGCTTCAATCATGCGGATAATTTTTATCCAAATGATTCACTCTTTACGTTCGCAGTCAGCTTTGGATGGTCGAGTAAAGAGAACGGATTTACCCGCGAAATCTTGTCAAGGAGATTATTAATTAAATCTACCTGCCACAAGTACGATATTTTATATCGTCCAACGGTCTTCACCGACCGGAGGTAAAATGCTACCGAATTAGAATGAAATGTTCAAAGCCATTTCATTCGTGTCTACTTATGCTGCGGCATTTGAAGACGGTGGCGTTGCGGAATTCGAGAAGAAGTCGTCCCCGCATGCTTATACTTTATGCACTTAATAATTCATCTAATTCAAGAAAGCCTTAAAGTCAAGTCTTCCGTTGTATCGAACTCTAAAGATTTCAAGAATTAAGAAGGTATTAGTATGTGGGACATGAATTCATGAGGAGGCGAATATCACAAGTGATGGATGCACAAGATCAAGGCAAGAGATTAATGCTAAAGATTGATATCAAAGATCACATCAGCATGTTCACCCGAAATGAAAAAGAAAAGAAAGACGAAGACTATGAGCTCAAGACAAGCATAGTATGATAGGTTTATTTTATTATTGTAACTTGGGTAACGCCCTTGCTTGGAGTGACCTCCCTTAGGTGGAGATTGTTGGAAATACGTTTTACGTATTAGAAAGGTTCGGTCACTCCAACAATAGATATAATAGAAGCTCGTAGTTTAGTTTATTTATACTTATTAAACAAAGCCCAAACCGATCCCATGTGATGCATGAGTCGGCGGCCCAATATGTAAACCAAGACTAATTTGTGGATTTGGTATAAATACCCTCTCCTTTGATGGAGAGGGTGTGGTTTCATTTTCAATTTACACATAACTCTTCCATTTCTCTCTCTAGAAGTGTGTGAAATCATCTATCTTTCTATCTTGTTCTCTCTCTAAAACATAAGCAAGATTTACAATATCTAACACTTTAGGACATTGTTTAATTTAGAAACCCAAAAAGTAAGTTAATTCACCCATCATACTCATCTCATATTTCTTGGTCATTAATTTAGCAAAACGTTTACTAAGATTCACAATTGTTGACCCAAAGATGATATCATCCACATAAATATGTACAATGATGAAATCACTTTTATCCTTGAAGGTAAAAAGTGTTTTATCAATGGAACCCCTGACAAATCTATTATCTGTTAAAAAAGTAGACAGCGTTTCATACCATGCCCTTGGAGCTTGTTTCAGCCATACATGGCTTTGTGCAGCCTGTACACATGATTTGGAAACAGGTTGTTCTCGAATCCTTCAGGCTGTTGAACATACACTTCCTCAGCCAAATCTCCATTGAGGAATGCACTTTTAACATCCATTTGATACACAGTGAAGTTCGTATATGCAGCGTAAGCAAGGAAGATTCTGATAGCTTCAAGTCTTGCTACTGGTGCAAGAGTTTCATCAAAGTCAATGCCTTTAGTCTGTGTATACCCCTGTGCAACTAACCTTGCCTTGTTCCTTATGACGTTTCCAATCTCATCCATCTTGTTTCGATAAATCCATCTAGTGCCTGTGATATTCTTACCAGGTGGAGCTGGCACTAGAGTCTATACCTTGTTTCTTTTAAACTGATTGATCTCTTCCTACATTTCAGCTACCCAACCTTCTTCAACAAGGGCTCTAGTTACACGCTTTGGTTCAATTTGTGATAGAAATTCAGCAAACAGACATTCATTGTCTGAGGCTGATTCTGAGTCATGAATTCTCTGTCTAGTTGTGGCCCTAGCATTTGGTTCACCAATAATGTTGACAAGAAGAATGTGCTGATCTCTTGACCATTTGCTCTGAGGAGCTAGGGAATCATAGACAGGAACAGGTATGGAGGATGAGAGTACAACTTGAGTTTCATCTTGCTGAGTAGGAGGATTCTCTTCAAAAACAACCTCTGTGTCTATGTCAACATTAGCTATTTCAAGAAGTGATGATTCACAAGCAACAGGAGAATCTTCTTGATTATGAGTTATAGGTGAGTCTTCTTCAGTTGAGGTGGAACAAGGGCTTGTAGAAGGCTGAAGTTCTTCTTCAGTTAGTACTTGAATAGAAGGAACATCAATGTTGTGAGTTGCCAGCGGATCATATGTAGGAACATATGGAATAAGAGTATTTGTATGTGGATGATGATAAAAGACAGGTCTTGGTTCAGAGAACTCATCTGTTGGGAAAGACCTATTTTCGTTGAAATAAATTTCATCACCTTCAGTTCCTATTCTTTGTAGCACGTCATCATCTTCATTGAATGTGACATGAAAGGTTTCTTCTAGTTCCTGTCTTCTTGTATTGAATACTCTAAATGCTTTGGCTATTGGAGAGTATCCTAAGAAGAAACCATCATCAGCTTTTTCGTCAAACTTTCTAAGTTGATCCCTGTAGTTATAAATGAACATAGGACAACCAAAGACATAGAAGTAGCTGACATCTGGTGCTCTTTTTATAAAAACTTCATACGAGGTTTTTCCATGTCTTTTAACAATGATTGATCTATTTTCAGTATAGCAGGCAGTGTGGACAACTTCTCCCCAAAATTGCTTTGGTAAAGCTGCACCATTTAGCATGGTTCTAGCTTCTTCAATCAGTGTTCTATTTCTTCTTTCAACTACTCCATTTTGTTCAGAAGTACCAGTTAAAGAAAAGTTTTGTGATATTCCCTTTTCATCATAAGACGCTTCAAGCTATTGATTCTTAAATTCAGTCCCATTATCAGTTCTTAGAGCTTTTACTCTAACTTCATTCATGTTTTTAACCTGCCTGATGAAGGACATGATGGCATCAGCTGCATCACTTTTCCTTTTAAGGAAGAAAATCCATGTATACCTTGAGTATTCATCAACAATGACCAAGGTATATTTATTGTGATTGATGGTCTATGGTTTAACAAGTCCAAACAAATCCATGTGAAGGAGATGTAAGCACTTGTTAATAGAGAACGATTGTCTGGTCTTAAAGGATGAGCTGTGGTGCTTTCCCTTAACACAAGCTAAACATGTATTGTCTTTTTTGAAAGTCACAGGGGGTAGACCAGCAACCAAGTTTTGCGTGGCTAGCTTGGTGATGTTCTTAAAGTTGAGATGAGAGAGTCTTTTGTGCCACAGCCAATTGACACTTTCAGAGGCTTTAGCAAGAAAAATATTTGAGCTGTCTTCTAAGCAAGAGGCCATATTGATGACATACACATCTCTTCCTCTTGGTGAAATTAACAACACATCATTGTTTTTGTTGAATATGGTTCCTTGAGTCTTGGTAAACAAAACCTTGTAGTCAGCATCACACAATTGGCCGATGCTGATGAGATTGTGCTTAAGACCATTCACATATGCAACCCTTGTGAAGGTTATTCTATTGCAGTTAATAGAGCGATATCCCTCTGTGTCACCCAAAGAGTTATCCCCGAACACCACTTTAGGACCTGTCTCTTTTGAATATCTATGTAGGTATTGTTGAAATCCTGTCATGTGTCTAGAACAGCCACTGTCTAGATACCATACCGATTCCTTGAGATGTTTCTACACAAATATATAGAAACACGTTAGTTCCTATGGTGAACCCACTTTCCAGTGGGTTCCCTGAATTACTGATTAGCAACTCTTTAGTTCATGTTGAACTTGTGACGGTGTGAAGGATAGTTTGTTGTGTCATGGGTGTACCTTCCACAAATGTCACATCCTAGAAAGTAATTACACTCATCTTAGTGATGGTCTGTAAACCCATAATATTGGCAAGGAGGGTAAGGTCTAAAAGTACCTGGTGGTCTCCTAATGGCCTGTGGTCTGCCCCTAAAAGGTGCCTGAGATTTCTTTACAGTCATTTGTTCATCATGATCTATGGTCATGTGATGAGAATTCTTACACACATTGTAGTAGGGTTTCACTAACTTTTCAGCTGTGGGTTCGCCAAGAATTGACTTATGTTCAGAGGAAGTAAAGCATTCAGCAGAAGGCTTAATGTGTTATTTTAAGAGTTCTACTTCTTTAATTTAAGACAACAGGCATTCTTCAGTTGAGGATTCAACTGTTTTCACATTGCTTATTGAGACGGGCTTTGAACATTTTGTTTAACAGCTTGTTTAGCATGTACATCGAAAATCTTAGCAGGTGGTGTCTCAACCTTTGGTTTGGGTACAACCTTAGCTATTCTAGAAGAGCTGCCGGTTTCAACTCCAGAGAGTTTAGGCAAAGATGGTAAAGGTTCAATGCTTTCAATCACATCTTCAGAGACAGGAACATTTTGTAAGACTGGGTCAGGCAAATGTATAGTCTATGTGGATTTGAAAACAATCTCTTTGGATTTTTAAGAGCATTGATTTTTTTTCTCTTAGCAGTTACAGCCCTAGTTATGTCAGATGGAAGTTCATCTTCAAGTAACTCATTTATAGTGAACCTTCTGCACAACCATTTTTCTATAACTTTGTGTAGTTCAGCTACATGATCATTTAAGGCACTGTTTCTTAACGTTAGTTTATCAACTTCATTTTGAAGAGTTATCTTTTCAGATTTAACCTGTGTTAACGTTTCACGTTCAGCCTTAACAGTTAACAACTCATGTTTAAAAGAGTGAAATTTATCAAGCATGTTCTTTCTTTGTTCCTCCACAAAGTGTAAATCAACTATGGTATAATCAAGGACATGTTTACGTTCATCACTTTCAGACAGAGATAAGCCTGTATACCTTTTTCAAAGTGATGTCAACCCATTGTCCTGATCTAGCATCTCCTTTTCCAACAGTTGGTTCATCCTCAGCAATCGCCATAAATGCCCTGACCCTGATAGAGTCCTCTTCATCTATTGTCAGTGGCTCATCATTCCAATCATAAGCTTCAGCTACCAACCCTTTCTCTGTCTTTTTATCACCCTCTTTCTTCTTAGACAAAGCTTCTAGCTTCAAATTCATCTGTTCCAACTCAGCCTTTAGTGCCTTGTATTTGTTTTTGTAATCCTTTTTCTCATTATCAGAGGAATTGGATTGGTGAGATGAGTTGTTTTGTTGTGATTTGAACTTGTAAGGTTAAAATGATGAAGGATAAGATGGTGAGGACGTTTTTGTGGATGGACAATCTTTTTGAAAATGTCCAAGTTTTCTACAGGCAAAGCAAGTCTCTTATGATTTGTTAGATTGTTTACTAGCTGATCCTAGTCTCCCCGATCTTTTGTAGAATCTTCTTTGGTTAGCTAGTAAAGCTCTTTCATGAAACTCAGCATTAAGGTCTGTCATGAATTCTTGGCTGCTGCGAGTGTCTTCTTCATCATCTTTGTCGCTATCATGAGGATTTGAAGTAGAAATCAAAGATTTGGATGTTGCTCCCTGAACTACAAATCTTTCAGACTCAGACTTATATATGGTATCAATCAGCCCTTCTTCATAATTGTATTTTCCATATAGTTGAGCCAAGGTGTCATTCCTGATCGAGTTAGTTGCTCTCTGATTCTGATTCATGCTCAGCCATTTTCTGGGAAGGCTGTTGACAAAAGTGGCGTTTACTTCAGCTTGTGCAATGGTGACTTCATTCATTGCAAGGTCATAAGAAGAATCTTCAGCCTTGTATATGTCTGTTGTACCTTTTCACCTTCAAGTGCCTTGAAAGCATTAAACTGAAGCCTAAGTGCCTGAATCTTGGTTACTCTGGTCTCAGAGGGTCCTTCGTGACCAAGGATAAGATCTGTCCACATTTATTTGGCTGTTGGACATTGAATCACAGATTTCTTTATGTGTTTTGGAAGACAGGATATGATAATGCTTTTGAGACGTTTATCTTGGTTTTCCAATTTCCTATCCGCTGGTGTCTACTGCTTGAGGGGTTTGGGAATAGGATTCTCATTAGTGGATGTAAGCGCCATGGGAACATATGTTCCATTTTCTAGAATTTCTAGAAGAAATGACTTAAGTCTATCAAGATAGACAAGGAATTGACTTTTCCAACTTGCAAAATCTTCTTCATCAAATACTAGCACATTGGTGACATGGGATCCACCTCTTGTGTTGAGAAGTTGAGGAATATCATCTTCATTTTGAGTGGGGTTATTCTTGGTGAATATGGAGGTGGTGGCGTGTTGTTCCCAGAAAGCAACGGTGGTGGTGGTGGTGTGTTGCTCGTTTCAGGCATGGTGGATCTTGATTATAAAACATAGAACGATGTTTTAAGAAGGTTTTAATATCAAACACCGCTCTGATACCAATTGAAAGACCCTAATCCTAGCTTGAAATGATTAAGAAAGATAAATAGCACAAGTAAATACTTTTCAAACGTAAGACTTTATTATTGTATAAAAATTATTACAAGTGTTGTGGATAACACAATTTGATGACAATGTGTTGTGTACACTTCGGACAAATAAAGGTAACTTAAGAACACATGCACAACTGTTTGTTCAATAATTTCTAAAGAGTTAATGTGTGAAATCTAACAAAGTGAACAACATTAACTCTAGGCTACATATCCTATTTATAATGGTACGAGGTTGACTTTGATAGCTGGTTGATGGTGGCTACACAAAACAGAAAATGTCAGACATCTGTCACAAGATGCTCTTCTATTCTTGGTAGTCTACCATAATACTTTAGGGAAACATAGCTGACATAGTTTCCCTTTTCTTCATAACCTCGTACTTTAGGCTGCATGTCTTCCCGCCTAAACACTATGGTATGTCCAAAGTGTACTGAGTGTTGACAGGGTATTGCCACCCCTGTTAACACTCAACCACAGAGACTCCCTGATACATCTTGGCTGTTATCCATCACAGCCAATGAGTATGTCTTCAAGTAATCTTTGACTTCCTTGAAAATGTCTCTGATATGGACTCCTCTGTGGTTGCTCACAGCGACTAAATTCGCTGTGAGTCTTGTGGTACTTGCCTGTTACCTTGACACAGGCAAGTTAATATCTAACAGCTTGATTTCTTTTTAAATCTATGACTAAGGGAAGTCTAACAAACTTAGATTCCCAACATATAGCCTCTCCAACTCCTTAGTTTTCTTGTTTCCTACTCCAAGTTAAGGCCCATAAGATATTTACTTACCTTATTAGCTAATCAAAAAATCTTCTAGAATATCCTGTAGCTATAATCAGCCGACTAGGGCCTATAGTTTTCTAGAATCGATTTTTTAAATTCCCGTCTCCATCGAAAAAGTGTGAGCCTAACCACCGTTAATTAAATAAATAAGTGAAGTTTTTATTAAACGTTTAATTATAAATAATAAAAACGTATAATAAAAGTGTGTTCTCCGTATTGAGTGTGTGCCCCCGATAGGCTCACGCATTTTCGATGGCTAAACGATCACATATCCCGACACTTACACAATTAAATAGCATATTTGAGCAAATAAAATATGTTGAATCCATTTTTGGTTTCATGTTTGATGCGTCAAGTTTGGGTTATTTAGCGAAAAAGAACTTGGACGAATGTTGTTTGAATATTGAATACGCTCTGACAAATGATAAAGATTATGATCTTTATAGAAATGATTTGTTTATGGAGTTACAGATTTTTCAAGACATGTTTCCTAATGGATCATACGAGGAGAAAGACCTTGGAAATCCATTTAAGTTAGGTATTTTACGAGGAAAGTGGACATGTTCCCGAATGTTTACTTGCATACAATGAGTCAAGAGTGGCTAAACGGAGAAAGAAGATTTTCAAAATTAAAGATATTAAAGTATTATATGCATAGTACAATGAGTCAAGAGAGGCTAAACGGATTAGATATCATGAATATTAGAAGTAGTTTGTTAGCAAATGTCGACTATGACAAGATAATTGATGTTTTCGCTTAAAAAACTACGTAGACATCGTTTTAGGTGATCTATGTGGAACTTGTTAATCGGAGTTATCTCCTCATATTGTAACCTTGTATTTAATAAATAGAAATCAGCATTGGGATGAGCCGTCTGGCTTGACCAAGTTCAAACCCCTAAATGTGTTGTTTCGTTACAAGGGGTGTATTTCATTCGACTCGCCTTTGGCATCCGAAATCTCAGGACCGATCCTGAGTAGTCTAATTGTTAAGTGTGTGACCCCATAGACCCATGTACTTCTAGTCGTATAAATATCACTATGACTTACGCACATTCCAACAAAATATACCCTAGATCATCCAAATCAAGACACGTGTTTCCTGATAACAGATGTACAATTTAGATCAGAGTAAATACACGATCACGATAGACCTAGAAGATAAATGGTCGAATGGTGAAACGTCACATTGCACATTGGGCAGAATTCGTGCGGCCGTAAATAAAACACGAGCTTCGAGAGCCACCTACCCACCTAGGGATAGGATATAGAAAGATCATGCGTGCAGAAGAAGGAAGTCTTAAGGTTTCGAAGGCTGCTAAGTCGAGTAATCTTTTCCGCACACAAGCAAACTTGCTAGACGTGTGGAGGGGGCTTGATGACGAAGAGTAGGTATGCAGGATTTCGAGCCTATACCATACTATCTGTGCCATGCCTTGTCCTAACAACAACTCGCACGATAGACAAGGATAAGCATAAAAAAAGCTCGAGTTACTCCATACCAAGCCTAGCGCACAACAAAAGACTCAAAGAAGTGCTTGGGCTAATCCGGAACCATATCCGCAAGGACTACCAACTCAGCTACAACCGCGAACCATTTCCCGAGATATGGCACGCTCCTAACACTACGCTAATTGTATTGTGAAATACTAGGAAAACCTAATATAATCCTTGCCAATTAAAGGAATATACGAAACACTCCAAAGGTTATGATTCTCATACACTAAACACATACATACTCTAATCAATATATATGCTTAATTCTAGGTCGATGTCTAACCGCGAGGATCCCTCCACCGCGATATGACTAAGACTTTAATTTTTGTGGTGAAAATCATCATTTACTTTCACTTAATACAAAATACACCCATTGAAGATCTTGGAAGTCCCTCTTTCAAGCATATCTACTTAACTCTCAACCCTTCACTGATTTTGTAGTAACAAAATTTCAAAAGAAAAATTATGCGTGTAACTAGTAAACATTGATGATTAAAGGATGGTATGATACAAGAGTTGAGTTATTTCTTTTTACTTGCAATCAATGGGACTAATCCTATTCATTCATTATCTAAGATTAAATCCCATGATACACGGAGGGGCCATTATTTCCATATGTCAAAAAAGCAAAAAAATCGACAGAGGGGCCATTATTTCCATATGGTATGATACACGGAGGGGCCATTATTTCCATATGTCAAAAAAGCAAAAAAATCGACGGAGAAACTTGTAACTTTTCTGAACTAATTTTTTTCAATGGTTATATTTCACTAGTGATAAAAACATTAAAATATCTCCAGTGATAACACAATGAAATATACCAGTGATATTTAATAAACATAGTCATAATAACTGTAATATCACCATTGATATTCATTATTTTATCACTATTGATATTCATTGTTTTTTCACTAGTGAAATATTAAAATTGATACAAATGAGTTCGGAAAATTTACAATTTAAGTCCCTCCGTCCAATTTTTAAAACTTATGTACTTTTTGGCAAAAATAATCCCTCCGCCTTTTTTTTCTAATCTTAAGTTATCTTCACTTTTAGATCAAACAAAAATGATGGTGGGGATTTAACCCAGCTTGTGAAGGTTGCATTTTAAACTTTTGTCTATGATACAAATGGCCAAACTACAAGGATCCACATGGATAAAATATTAAAGTTTGGTACCTAAATCGTTTCTTAAGTAAACCCTAATACCTCATTTTTTTTCTTAATTAGCCCTAACCGCTGGTTACCAATTCATCATTGTCTTTCACAGATTCAGGGTAAGTTTTTTTTTTATAATTTTAATTTTAATGTTGATTAATTAAACTCAGTACTCTTAATTATCGTGGCATAGCTGCTAACTGTGTACGTAATATCTATTCTGTTTAATTTGTTGCATATATATGGTTAGGGTACATTATTGCTTGAAACATTTGCGTGGTAATTCCGCGGGTGCTCATGACACATATGAATTTCTTTTATGCACTCTTAATTTTTAAAGAAAACATCAGTCAGTTGTTTCTAATGTTTGTTGTACTTCATTTTTTACACATGCTATATTACGGTTCAAAAACGTTCATGGCTTCATCCTTTAGCATTCGGGTCTTCTAACTTGTTTTTTTAGTTCTATGGTGAAAAAAATATTATTTATATGCTTCAATGAATGTTTTGTACGTGCATATTTGCTAGTTTAAGATAACGTTGTGTGCTTTCATTGCTAAGCTGTTATTTGTCACAAAGTCCACACTCGAATCTTAATAGGATTATAGGATCGATTTAGTGATTGAGTTTGTTCTTGTACCAAAAGTATGCGATCTTTATCACACATACTCTTGATTTATATCCGCAACCAAGTCAAATCTTAATTGGGTTGTATGGTTTAGTGATATAATTTGTTCTTGTACTGAAATTAGTTATCTTTATCAAACTTTTTACTAGCTTGGTTTTACTGAATTAATTGACATTAGCGAAACTGGATTTATATACGTAAGTAAAGGCGCATTCTTGATTGAATTGCATGATTTAGTGATTCAGTATATTCTTGTACCGAATATTTCAAATTTTTGTCTAGCTTATTGTTAGCTATCTTTTATAATAATTTGATTAATGCTAACATTGCAGGACTTAGGGTTTATCTAAATTGCTTATTTGTTCTGAACTGCATATAATTTTTTTTATGCATATTGGGAGAGATCAACTTGCTGTTGTACTATTGGATTCATATACCTAAGAAAGATGAATCTAACTAGGGATGTTAATGATCCGATTCGAGTCGAGTTTATAGGATATTCGAGCTCATCTCGATTAATTATTACTAGACTCGAGCTCAACTAATTTCTTAAAATCATTCTTGAACTTGAACTCGAATATTTTTTAAATGCACGAGCTTGAAGCTAGCAACTTTTTATAATGTTTATCTAGATTCTTGCTAGCAACCTTTTTATAAATTAAGCGACTTCAAAAAAAAAAAAAGTTTCCTGCTGTGAATGTTTTACTTTCCATTGCAGTACATAAATTACAAATATATTATTAACATATCAAAGTACCCTAATTTACGATTTCAACATTATTTGTTTTGATTGCAGGAATCCAATCGTAATAATAACAGCTTAAAGAACAGTGTGCTGGCTACAATGGTTATTTCTTTCGAGGAAGGATGGAGTTTCTTGGAGACTGGGATAGAGAAGCTGAAGAGAATTTTGGAAGGGGAACCAGAACCGCAGTTCATCTCTGCAGAAAACATGAACCTTTACACAAAAATCTATAACATGTGTACTCAAAAGCCTCCATATGATTATTGTGAGCTGTTGTATAATAAATTTAAGGAAGTATTTGATGACTATATCCATTCAATGGTATTGCCATCATTGCGAGAGAAAAATGACGAGTTTATGTTGCAGGAGCTTGTGAGACGATGGGCGAATCATAAAGTAATGGTTAAGTGGCTTTCGCGGTTTTTCAGTTACCTTGATCGTTATTACACTACTCGAAGGTCTTTACCTCCCCTGCGTGAAGTTGGTCTAACTTGTTTCCGTGACTCACTTTATAAGGAAATTAAGGGTAAAGCCAAAGATGCGTTGATTATTCTTATTAATAAAGAACGAGAAGGAGAGCAGATTGACAGAGCATTATTAAAGAATGTTCTTGGCATAGTCATCGAAATTGGGAAGGAATCAATGGATTTCTATATAAAAGATTTTGAAGGTTTTATGATTACTGATTCGTCTGATTATTATTCTCGAAAAGCATCAAACTGGATCATTGAGGATTCTTGTCCTGATTACATGCTGATGGCTGAGGAGTGCTTAGAAAAGGAAAAAAACAGAGTGGCTAACTATTTGCACTCAAGCAGTGAGCCAAAGCTCATAAAAACAATGCAAAATGAATTGTTGGTCAAGTATAGTAATCAGTTGCTCGAAAAAGAGAATTCTGGATTTCGTACCTTGCTTCGTGATGGTAACGTGGATGATCTTAGGAGGATGTATAAGCTATTCTCTCAAATTCCCGAAGGACTGAATCCTATTGCTAATATGTTCAAGCAGCATGTTACTGCTGAAGGAACGACTTTAGTCCAACAAGCTGATGATGCTAAGGAGAATGTTGGTGGTCCGCTGGAGCAGGTGTTTGTCAGGAAAACAACTGGCTTGCATGACAAGTTCACCACATATGTTCTCGATTGCTTTTTAAATCACATCCTATTTCACAAGGCATTGAAAGAAGCCTTTGAAATTTTCTGCAATAAAACTGTGGCTGGTTGCTCTAGTGCGGAGATACTGTCTACATATTGTGACAATATCCTCAAAAAGGGTGGTAGCGAGAAGCTTAATGATGAAGCTATTGAGGAAACTTTTGATAAGGTGGTTAAGATTCTTGCTTACATCAGCGATAAAGACCTTTTCGCAGAGTTTTACAGGAAAAAACTTTCTCGGCGTTTACTTTTCGATAAGAGTGGGATTAATGATGATCATGAAAGATTGATCCTCTCAAAGTTGAAGCAGCAATTTGGTGGACAGTTCACATCTAAGATGGAAGGTATGGTGACAGATTTGGCACTGGCGAAGGAGAATCAGTGTCAATTTAATGTATACCTTTCAAATACTCCACTTGCGAGTCATGGGATTGATTTTACAGTCACAGTTTTGACTACGGGTTTATGGCCAAGTTATAAATCCTCTAATCTTTGCCTGCCTACAGAGATGGTGAAATGTGTCGACATGTTCAAGGAGTTCTACCAGACAAAAACCAAACACAGAAGGCTCACATGGATCTATTCTCTAGGGACGTGCAATGTGAACGGTAAATTTGATCAGAAAACTATTGAGCTGGTTTTAACAACTTACCAAGCAGCAGCTCTTTTGCTATTTAATGCTTCGGAACAATTGAGTTATTATGAGATCAAGTCCCAGTTAAATCTTGCTGATGAGGATGTTGTGAGATTACTCACATCCCTATCTTGTGCGAAGTATAAGATTCTCACCAAGGTGCCAAGCTCAAGAACCGTTTCTGAAACTGACGTTTTCCAGTTCAATTCAAAGTTTACTGATAGGATGAGGAGGATCAGGGTTCCTTTGCTGCCTGTGGACGAGAGGAAGAAGGTCGTGGAAGCTGTTAACAAGGATCGGTGGTATGCTATAGATGCTTCACTTGTTCGCATTATGAAGGCTAGAAAAGTGCTCAATCATCAACAACTTGTCTCAGAGTGCGTGGAGCAGCTTAGTAGCATGTTCAAACCTGATTTTAAGGTTATCAAGAAGAGGATTGAAGATCTGATCACGCGCGAATACTTGGAAAGGGACGAGGAGAACCCAAATCAGTTCAGATACTTGGCTTGATCTTTTAGTATTTTTCACTATTTTGTTTTGACTAAATAATGTCAATAATTTATAAGTAACTATGAGACGAAATTATGAATTGAATTATTTTGAGTTATTTTGTGCTTTATTGGATATCTGGAATACTGTATGTAACAGGTTTCAGCAACATGTCTCTAGGCCTGAGTAGTTTTTTCAAACCGCGCCCACCATACCATAGTTAGGCTTACAGCAGGTATACACAACCAAGTACGTGGCCCAAACAGCAGAGCGTACAAAGTATCTAATCCAGACATTAGTGAAGAGCCGCAGGTACATAAAATTGCAGCTGAACTGACATAACCACCACCAGAAGTTATTCTACTACTCCGTACTAGATTAGTGGCTGATGTTGTTTCTACTAAGGTTTAAAAAGTGCTTTCATGTGGATATGTGATGAGGCTTCCTATATTGCTATTCATGTAATAATCGGTTTAATCTTTGCTGGTGTTTCTCCGGTACATGTGGCGTCGTCACGAAAACGTCACCCGAAAACGTTAGAAACCATATCATGGGTGTCATTTTCGTGCTTCACGTCATACTTGCCACCCCAGATGGTCTCGGAAAACAGACACGACGCTGTGAGGAACGACCCCGACCCTCGCGTTTTCGTGTTGTTGCGCCTATCTCACAATGCCTATATACAACTTCATCTCTCATGAGTCATGTTCATGTCTTAACCATTACTTAAACCAATAATCATTTTGTTGAGAAAAGATTCTGGTTTCTTACATTTCTAAAACAATCCACATATTATTATTTGTCATATAACTTGACCAAGCTCGATCTCAAGATGCTTCCTATATTGCTATCATGCTATGATCTCTTTAAAACTCGGCTTTGTAGAAAGTGGGAAACACACGAGCAAATTTGTAGAAAAATATAGTTTGATAGTAAAAAAACACTTATAAATTTCAGTTTGTTAGGTCGTAAACTTGATTTGGTCACTAAAGGTCGCTGAAGATCCGGTTCACATGCGGAAGATTCTAGAAAGTCGAAGAATGGACCATAGAAAATATCTATGGAAATGTGTAGAATTATATAGATAAGAATGGAAAGATATTTAATATCTAGAATACCATGGAATATATCATGTATCCAAAAGCTTCCATGGAGTAGTATAAATAGGTCTTGGTTGTAAGCATTTTGTATCTCGCATAGAAAAGTATCAAAGTCGAGTAATAAAAGTTACATTCGCATAACCTTATCTCTTCCTTCAGTATAAGCCTAAAAGACCCCGTGTGTTTCACAACAAACTGGTATTAGAGCCTAAAAGGTTCTAGCCTGGTAGAAGATCAAGATGTCGAGTTCAATGAACTTGTTCTAATTTCCTCGTCTCACCAAAGATAACTATGATAGTTGGTGTATTTAGATGAAGGCGTTACACGGTTCACATGATGTGTGGGAGATAGTCGAGAAAGGTATCGACAAAGTCGAAGATGAAAGTTCGTTGAGTGTTGCCCAAAGGGTAGATCTACAAAAGGCAAGAAAGAAGGATCAAAGTGCTCTTACTCTCATCTATCAATGTCTTGATGATGCGATGTTCGAGAAAGATACAAATGCAACCACTTTTAAGGAAGCGGGGGATATTCTTCAAAATTCTTTCAAAGGAATCGATAAAGTGAACAAGGTACGTATTCAAACTCTTAGAAGAGAGTTCGAAAAACTCCAAATGGAGGAATCCGAAACCATTTCGGATTGTTTCACTCGTTTCTTGACCATTTCAAATGAATTGAAGAGAAATGGTGAAAGCTTGACCGAAATAGGGGTGAAAAAAGATTCTTTGCTCTTTGCCACCAAGCTTTGATTACATTGTTGTAGCTATAGAGGAGTCAAAAGAAATCGACTCTATGACCGTTGATCAACTCATGGAATCATTACAAGCCCATGAAAAGAAATTGAAGAAAAGAATGGGGGAAGAACCCTTGGAGCAAGCTCTATACTCAAAGGTCTCTTTCAAAGAAAGAGAAAAGAGCTTTTTACATGGACGCGAGCCAGGCCGAGGACGCGGTACTTTTAGAGGTCGTGGAGGATTCCAAGGACGAGGACGAGGAAGAAGAAGAGAAGATGTTCAGAAAGAAGATGAGATCCATTGGTTTCCAAATAGGAGAGGTCGTGGAAGAGGCAACCAATTCAAAGAGGATGTAAGTCTCAAATACAATGTTATAACTATCGAAAATTTGGTCATTATGCTAGCGAGTGTACTAGATTTAGACAAATGGACGAAAAGGCCAATCTTGTGGAGGTAGATGACGAAGACGAGCTTACTTTCCTAATGGAGAGACATGGCGAAAAAGAAGAAAGGACAGAGCCATGACATATAGATTTTGCTGCCAGTAACAATATGACGAGTGAATAAGACTTGTTCGTGGAGATGGAACAAAGTAAAGAAAATGTCACCTTCGGAGATGAGTCAAAGGCACCGGTGAAAGGAAAAGGTAAAATAATTATCTGAGCTAAAGATGGAAGTCACCAATATATTTCGGACGTATACAATGTGCCCAACCTTAAAAGTAACATTTTAAGTGTGGGACAACTATTGGAGAAAAACTACGATATTCATTTCAAATATCGTAGTGCCACGATAAGAAATCCTGAAGGAAAGCTCATAGCAAAAGTGCCTATGACTAAAAACCGAATATTCATCTTGAGCATTCAACATGATGAAGTTATGTAACACCCCCAAATTTATACAACTCAATACAGCGGAAGACTAGTTGGTGTTACGGGATAGCACATTACTCACATCATAGACAACGCTTAAAAGTTGCGTCGTTTTAATAATAAAGCATTGGCATTCATAAATATCAAAGTTACATAGGTCCCAAGTCATATCATTTCATACAAAGTTTTACAAAGTATTTGAATGGAAAATATTGTTTAAGTGCGGGCCATGAATTCTTGTCATCTTCCCGAGAATTACCTTCAGGTACCTGAGATAAAACATGTTAAAAGAAAAGGTCAGCGATAACGCCGAGTGAATTCATAGAGTTTGATAAAATCCATCAATATAATATCAGTATAAAATTATTACTGAAAATCATTTTGTACAAATCATTTTAATAGGCCATAAAATAGCCAAAGTCATTTTATACAAATCTTCATCAAAATCATAATATAGGCATTTGCCTTAAAAATCATTATACGAGCCAATGTCGTAAAAACATCATACAATACGTCTTATGACGTTGTATAAAAATAAAAACCGTTATATGAATATGGTTATGAAAACCAAAATACGAACATAATATCAATAGTATGACCATGTATTGCTAGTCAGACAATACATCGTAATTCGGAGCGTCTAGTAGTATTTCGTTAGTTTTTGGATTATTATAAGCCGCATGACATTGTTACCTTACTAAACCAACAACGGGTAGCTAACCCGATACCAATTTTGCCTATCTAAAGTAGCGTGTCGTCACAAAGGTCACGCTATGGAAATCTTCTCATACATAAATTCGCTTACCAATCAATGTGGCACGACGGGGATCAACCGTCAAGGCGCGAACGAGGGTGATCGTCCCCAAATAGTACTATTAAATGCATAAGCGTCTACCAACTCCCGGTAGTTCACAATTCATGCTAATGGGACTTTTAGTGACATAACCTAACTTTAATAATCCATTTTATTTCATGTATCGGGTCCTTTAATCATTTATCGGGTCATACAATCGGGTCATTCAATCATTCGGGTCCAAAATCAATAAACAAACAATCGGGACAAATGGTGTCCTAAGTTTATAAAAACTAACATGTTATCTCCCTCGCGGGTTTATAAAGCATTTATAAAACATTTAAAAGAGTGCGAGGATATGAACTCACGTTGATGTGGGAAGGCGGGTTATCGGCAACTCGGACGTACGTTACGTGCTTCAATCACGGAAACCTAGACAAATAATACTCGTCTTAGACTCATGTCCAATGAATTTATAAAAATAACAATTATGTATACATATGATGATTATTTATATATGATGATCAAGTGGGTTTGCATATTCTCGTTTACTCATTCTAGTGTTATATGTCGATAACTTTTATACTAGTTTACTAGTTTTACCTATTTACACATTTTAAGTCCAATAAACTTATTATAAGTTATTTAACTTGTTTTAATCCATTTTGTACTTATATTATCAGTATTTAAACTTTCCATGTTGGGCCCAAATGGGTTAAGCCCAATAAGTTCTTTTTTTACAAGTATTTATCTTATTAAGTCCAATTATTAGTCCAATATGTTTAGTTAGCTCGTAAATGTCCGTATTTCTTATAGTTCGGGTTTTATCGGTTTTTACTTGTATTAGTTACTTATACATCAGTATATGACTTTTATAAACTTTACATTAGACGGGTTTGGTCGTCTAAGTTTTATTTGGCGAAAAACGTTAATTTTACGGCAATAGCCGAAAAAGTCGTAAAAATCAAGTTTATAGTTTTTATTACTTATAAATATTATTTCATTACCATTTATATAATTTATCCATCTAATTAACCTTTTATATATTTATATAAATAAGTTTTATAAGTTAGTGGGTTTTTATTTTTACATTTTATATATTAAAATGTGAGTGCTTATATAATAATAATAAACATTAATTCCAAAAATCTGATTTTTATCTTCATGTTCACCATTTTTACCATATCTAGAGTTCTATAATGAATTAGAACCACATTTTTGGGTGACATGTTCTGCATATTATGTGCTACATTTAACTTAGTTATAGCTACTGCCCATTTTGAGTTTATCATGCCTTAACAGTCCCTACAAAACTGCTTATTCAGATTAGACCACCTAACTTGTTTTGATCATATCTCACTCATTATTTTGATTCCATTGCATGGCCAACTCTCACATGTGTACAAGACATATAGCTTACTGTAAATGGATTCTACTTCATCATTTTATCAGTCCATGACCTGTTTCTTTACTGTTTTATACAGCCATCACTTTTAAGCAAGATTTTAGCCTTGTTCTTTATAGTTTTTCACCTTTTTAATCATGTTTATCAACACCAAATCCTCACATAACATTTTTATCATCATATAATCATCATATACATATACAATAGGAAATAAAATACATGTTTATATAATCAAAATAACAAGAAGATGAGGAGGACAATCTTTATACCACCATTAGTGATGAAAAGATGAGGTTGATGATGAACAAGACTTGGTTCTTGTTATCACATCTTTAACTTGGCAAATGAACTCCTTGAGATCTTCATGTGCATGAATATCTTCTTGAAAATCAGCCCATAAACTCCATGAAAACTCCTTTTTGGATGTTAAGATCACCTCCAATCAATATATCTTCAATGGGTTTCCATCATATGCAAGTTATACATATGATTTGTGGTAGAAATTTTTGGATGAATGGTGGTGGTGGTGCTATGATGGACGGCCAAGAAGAGAAAGAGAGAGAGATTGTGTGTTTTTGAGATTTGCATGAGATGGGAAAATGAAGTAGCTAGTGGTTTTGTTGTAGCATGGTTTGGTGCAAACCTTAAGACACGTGTCTTAGCTTTGTAGCTAAGTTTGACACCTCATAAGGTGTGTTTGTTGCTTATTGTTGGCCGGTTTTGGGGGTGGGACAAGTGTTCCACTTGTCTCATCCCCATTTATTTACGGGTACTCCTTGATTAAACTTTCCTCGATTTGCGTGCCCTCGGGTCGTTTTACGAAAAACGTTTTTATAAATTATGAATCAACGTCACAAAACGAATCCAATAAAAATTGTTTCATCAAAAACGGAGTTCGAAAACGTAAATACGTAATCCTAAGGTTTCCGGTTTAGTCGTAAATGACGTTAAAATAAAATCGTAAGTCCTAATATCTTCTCGTAAATTTGTGAGTTTATGAACCAACACAAAATTAAAACTCCAAAATAAAATTCACGGATAAATTTATTTTCTGAAATATCGGACTGTCACCAAAGACGGTGTATGTAAACGTAAGCACGCAACGTTGAATCCTCCGGTTTAAACGTAGTCGATGCTACTTCAAGACGTAAATCCAAATTTCTTCCCAAAAATAAGTGAGTTCATAAAATAATATTTTCAAATAAATATTGAGAATAAAATATCAATCATAAATTGACGGGTTGTCACAGCATTTACCCCTAAACAGGATCTTTGTCCTCAAAGATCATCTTACTACTCGCTTCTTATAGAGTTAAAGCCATGTGGGTATTTCCTCCACATTCGGTCTTTTCTCATAAGTGTAATTCATTACAATACGCGAGTTTCATCAAACATAACTACGGGAATAAGATCAGGTTAAATGTTGACTTACTTTCTCTATCCATGATGTTCACGAGTTTCTGATGAATGCAACTTTTCGCCGATCTAAGCTTTACTAAGAACAATCAGATTTTCACTTGATAGATATCCCATCAAGTTCGATTTACGAAACATAATTCACGCAGTTATTGAAGTCCTAGGGTAGATCCAGCTTATATGCCTTTCAATCCCAACTTTTACATCATCTCAATGGTCCCAAACAACGGGGACTTATATCCCATGATTTGTCAGATCATTAATTCATTTTTCCAAGGTTAAAATTTTTGGCATAACTTCGCTACCCATCTGGCACTTCAAGATCTACATTTCATATTCACATAACCTCCTGCCCACTACCGGCAGTCAGTAATCAGATCCTAATTTCAACAATCATTTCAGGTCTCGCGGGTCGGGTATTTTGCAAGGATAGGTTCGCCATCATAGGAAACCTTAAACCTAAAAGACATGTCCAACTCACAATGGGTGTTTGTCGGGTGTCTTCATCTCAACTCCTGCTTATAGATGCTCTAATACTTAGATCCTAACAAGATTCGATCTTAATCCTAACACGATGATTATCAATGATAATCTTTCCAAAGGAAAACGATTATACGGTTCATTACCAAAGGTCAATCATTCAAACATAAAATAGTACTTATATTACTTTGTATCGTTACTTTACCTCGTCCCTTCGATTGGGGTGGTACATAGTACTCTCATCAAGGTTCGTTCTCAATGATTTCTGAGCAAATCTCTAGAAATTCGATGCGAAGCGAGGATCTTGATATAGATGTTCGATACAGGCACACTATGTTTACATAACTCTTTTAAATAAAAGAGTCTATTTTTTCATCAAGATTCTATCATTAACGAGAATGATATTAGCAGATTTGGTCAGTCTGTCGACGATGACCCAAATCGAATCAAATTCAGATGATGACCTTTGCAATAGCTAGACATTTACTAATGTATGAGGCGATGTTCGCCTTCATAATTGTCATCAGTACAACTTCTTCAGACAAAGATACTTTTAGTCAAAAATGACATACATATAATACTTATACTTACAAATTCCAACATAACTATATCTCACAATCTCCATACTTAGGCAACCACAAGTGGCCTTTAAAACATTTAACGCTATTGGCTTCTCTATTTTAATGGTTCACATTAGCCGCGAACCACTTTTTATTATTTATATTATCCTTTTTACGAACATCGTTTATTTTTATATTGTTCGGCACTTTATTTTGCACGTTCATTATTAAGAAATATATCCTAATTGGTTCTTTATCCTTTTTATATAATATGTCAGTATCTATATTCACTTCTCATGATGAAATAAATATCACAACCGTATTTATTCAAAATTCTTTCTTCATATCTTCTATGTTTTAGTTTCGTCTTTACTATCATTTTTATCCGTTTTACTCAATCCGTCGTCTAAAGCGTCGATAATTATTATAATTAATTAAATAATTATTAGTTAATTTTTATGAAGCGTAAAAGTTTTAAATTTCTTAGTTCGACCAATTATATTAAAATGTTCAAAATAAATTTGATTTTAATTATCAAGATTTTTGCTAATTTATCGAAAATAATTAATAAGATTCGTAAATGTTTGAAAAATCTTTGGTTATACTTTAGGTCAAAATTTTCTTAGTTGAAAAGCAAAAATTGTCGTTTCAAATTTTAAGTCATGGTTTAAATGGTTTTCCTCAATTCTTCTTAAGTTGTCTTAAGGTATGAAAAAACATTTACCCCTAAACAGGAGTTTAGTTAAATGTTTTGTGTATAAGGGAATAATCCCTTTAAAATCCTTTGTTAAAACATTCGTCAAAACTTATTTTCATTTTCTTTTTAGTATAACTCAAAGTCTTAAATGACTTCTAAATTTTGAAGAGTCAATTTATATTCCATTATCTATTAATCACACGGTTAAATCATGTAAAGTATTAAGTCTTTAATCTCATGTTAATTATTCAAGGTACATGTTTTCATTGTTCGGCCAATTCAGAGCAATCTATAATTAATTATTAACCTCATTCTTATTCTTATAAACAAACAAATAAATGGTCCTTAATGATCACGAGCATGAATTTATCAAATTACAGCCTACACACGTGATTCACCAAATTATGAATGCTACATGTGCATTGATCAATCCAAACGACATCACATGAAACTCATAATGTTCATTACAAGTTCTGGATGTAGTAATTGGAATAGATAATCTCTTTCGCAGATGCGAAGTTGATAATAACCATGCCGTGGATCAAATCTTTAGAACATACGCAAGAACCTTGTAAATGATCGAACAAATCTTCCATTTCGAGTTATGGACATCGTTTTCGATTGTCAATTTACTCAATTCACAGTAATCTATAAATATAAGGAATGATAACACCATAGCTCTTCAGGATGACAGGCTTGGTATAATAAAATCTTTCTCCGTCAACTCTCTCAGTTGTACGGTAATTCCTTAAATTCAGATGGTGCTGACGTATAGTGCACACGCCACAGATGCAGCACCGGGAATATAATTAATACCAATTTCAACTTACCTTGATGGCGAAAGTCTAGGTAATTCATTAACAAATACTTACTAAAGTTTCAGATATCAGAATTATCTTTTTAATACCTTCATTTTTTTAAGTTCTTTCTAGATTATAATATCTATGACTAATTCACAACCATTCACGGTATAATTTTAAGTCTAAATACAGGATATCGTCATCCACCAAGAATTATTTATATCACTTTTGATAATCAACATCTTATCATTTAGGGGAATTCTACTCGAGTTCCCATCAATTAAGACAATGTCGTCATGTCATAACCAATCAATCCATTCTATTGGCATTACCAACTTTTCAGTTTTATTGCCGTCGATAAGATGTGAACTTCTCAAAAGACTAATAATAACTCATAATCCTTCATAATTCAAGGATATCAGGAGACACAACTAACCTTAAAAGAGTAAGGTCAACGCATAATCTATGCGAGAGAATTTCAAATCAGATGCAGACGAAAACATTTTACGAATATGAATATATCCTATGTTTTCATAATTTGAGTATGCATTCGAAAGCTCCTCGGATCGTTACCCAGGTCATTCAAATGAAATCAAATCATAAGAAATGATAAGAACGTCAATACATCCAGTCGGGTATTAACACTCGGTAATCAAATACTTTTCCTAAGAATATCAATACGGTAGAATTGGACAAGAACGGAATATCAATTGTCAAATAAGACAAATTCTATAGATGAGTAAATTCAACTCAGAAGAATAGATGCTACAGGCACATATGTAGGTGTCCCTAACACTATGTCCCGATTTTTCACTTCTTGCAGATCTTATTTTAATTTTTCACAATCTTTAAAGAAAATGTAGTGTTTATTAATTAGTTTTATGGTGACTACTAATCAGGCTTGCATGGTCCATTCCAAATTGTATGTAGGCGCGCAACTATATACAATTTCAAGATTAACGATGCAATACTCAGTTCGTCAAAATTTTATCATCATGTTTATAATAATGACATTTTCATGCTTAATTCTTAAATAAGAATCAAAATAAATTTACAAAGATTTTCTTTGTTATGAAAACAATTAAGTTTTCCAAAGCGTTTTATAAACAACCTCATTTCAATAACAATCACTTATAAATCTCATTATGAATAATCCTTATAGTGATGAAAATTCAATTTTTCTCAAGGCATACTGTTTCATCTTATAAAAAGAATGAGTGATCTGCAAAGGAGTGACGAAGAGTTGTTCACCAAGAACTAACTACAATATGATAGGAAATGAGCTTAGCCAAATAATCATGAGGTTCATGATCTTGATGGCGCTCAAAAAGATTAATCCACAACGTAACTCAATTCAAGATGAGTACTTGTTCAATGGTTGTATCACTAATGCGAACATTAGGATGAAGCAATAAAGGATAGATAACATCGATACATGTAGAATTTAGCAATCAAAGGTAGTCTTTTCATTAATCACAAACAAGTCAAATTGTACCGTAACACATTACGTGTCACTATGTCATACAATTCTCAGAACTCATCCTACCAACTGATATCTCAGTTAAGTTAGGGATTATTTTTAAAAGATACCACAATGAATACTAATCTACAAGAGTCATTAGGTGTTCCACATGTCCCAGAAGATCTATCGGTCTCAATTCAGAAGAAGATTTCTTCAATTTATTTGTTGGACACTGGGCATCCTCATCATTGGACAGTGGTCTAGGAACAACCCTTAACACAAACTAACAATCAATTAAAACCTTATAATTCATTCACAAAACTTAACGACTTCCTCTTAACCATCTTATATTCCATACAAGTTAAATTTTACTTTATTCAAGTTTCAACCAATTTTATACTCAATTCGATATCCTACCTCATTTTCCAATAATTTCATCTTCATTCTTAGGCCTTAATAGGGCAACAAAAGTTCGATATGATCAACACTTAATTTCCAATCCTATAACTCTTATAACACAATTATAAAATGAGTCACTAGTATGAAATGACTTGATCATTCAACTAGACTTCTCGGAAAGGTACTAGTGGCATGAGGCTTTTGGGTAATGGTTCCAATGACAGCCTCAAATGCAACATTCACCCTTTCGATTTCAGTTTAAGAATTGGATGACAACGAATCAGATGACATCTTTCTAGGTGGTAACGTTTTGTCAAACTCCACTCTATAAGGAAAGATCGTCATGACATCGATATCAGTCTTAATCTCGCCAATTCTTCTTCAATATCACAATCAACTAATATCTACATTTCTACGAATATCAACCATTTGTCGGGATCATAAATATCCACAACTTGGTTTAGATCTAGGATAGCTAGAATTCCTACGAGAATAGCTTAGATTAATTTACTAGGGGATTTACGGTACATTGTGACAATCTACGTCGTATAAATACCTCGTATAAATACCAAAATAATCATCAAACAATCATGTAATAAAATTACATCATATATATATATATATAATCCAAGTTATATATATATTAAAATAACACTTCTCAGTCTGGCCTTGTCGGTAACTCGGGAATTCTTCGGCACCGTTATAGTCAAAAGATTTTTAGACATTTTTAGAAAAATGTTTTTAGTTAAAAGATTTTGAAATGTTTTAATCAAAACCTTAATTTTAAAAAATTCTTTCGTTCTCTATAACGAGAGCTCTGGTACCAAACTGTAACACCCCCAAATTTATACAACTCAGTACAGCGGAAGACTAGTTGGTGTTACGGGATAGCACATTACTCACATCATAGACAACGCTTAAAAGTTGTGTCGTTTTAATAATAAAGCATTTCCATTCATAAATATCAAAGTTACATAGGTCCCAAGTCATATCATTTCATACAAAGTTTTACAAAGTATTTGAATGGAAAATATTGTTTAAGTGCGGGCCATGATTTCTTGTCGTCTTCACGAGAATAACCTTCAAGTACCTGAGATAAAACATGTTAAAAGAAAAGGTCAGCGATAACGCCGAGTGAATTCATTGAGTTTGATAAAATCCATCAATATAATATCAGTATAAAATTATTACTGAAAATCATTTTGTACAAATCATTTTAATAGGCCATAAAATAGCCAAAGTCATTTTATACAAATCTTCATCAAAATCATAATATAGGCATTTGCCTTAAAAATCATTATACGAGCCAATGTCGTAAAAACATCATACAATACGTCTTATGACGTTGTATAAAAATAAAAACCGTTATATGAATATGGTTATGAAAACCAAAATACGAACATAATATCAATAGTATGACCCTGTATTTCTAGTCAGACAATACATCGTATTTCGGAGCGTCTACTAGTATTTCGTTAGTTTTTGGATTATTATAAGCCGCATGACATTGTTACCTTACTAAACCAACAACGGGTAGCTAACCCGATACCAATTTTGCCCATCTAAAGTAGCGTGTCGTCACAAAGGTCACGCTATGGAAATCTTCTCATACATAAATTCGCTTACCAATCAATGTGGCACGACGGGGATCAACCGTCAAGGCGCGAACTGGGGTGATCGTCCCCAAATAGTACTATTAAATGCATAAGCGTCTACCAACTCCCGGTAGTTCACCCAATTCATGCTAATGGGACTTTTAGTGACATAACCTAACTTTAATAATCTATTTTATTTCATCTATCGGGTCCTTTAATCATTTATCGGGTCATACAATCGGGTCATTCAATCATTCGGGTCCAAAATCAATAAACAAACAATCGGGACAAATGGTGTCCTAAGTTTATAAAAACTAACATGTTATCTCCCTCGCGGGTTTATAAAGCATTTATAAAACATTTAAAAGAGTGCGAGGCTATGAACTCACGTTGATGTGGGAAGGCGGGTTATCGGCAACTCGGACGTACGGTACGTGCTTCAATCACGGAAACCTAGACAAATAATACTCGTCTTAGACTCATGTCCAATGACTTTATAAAAATAACAATTATGTATACATATGATGATTATTTATATATGATGATCAAGTGGGTTTGCATATTCTCGTTTACTCATTCAAGTGTTATATGTCGATAACTTTTATACTAGTTTACTAGTTTTACCTATTTATACGTTTTAAGTCCAATAAACTTATTATAAGTTATTTAACTTGTTTTAATCCATTTTGTACTTATATTATCAGTATTTAAACTTTCCATGTTGGGCCCAAATGGGTTAAGCCCAATAAGTTCTTTTTTTACAAGTATTTATCTTATTAAGTCCAATTATTAGTCCAATATGTTTAGTTAGCTCGTAAATGTCCGTATTTCTTATAGTTCGGGTTTTATCGGTTTTTACTTGTATTAGTTACTTATACATCAGTATATGACTTTTATAAACTTTACATTAGACGGGTTTGGTCGTCTATGTTTTATTTGGCGAAAAACGTTAATTTTATGGCAATAGCCGAAAAAGTCGTAAAAATCAAGTTTATAGTTTTTATTACTTATAAATATTATTTCATTACCATTTATATAATTTATCCATCTAATTAACCTTTTATATATTTATATAAATAAGTTTTATAATTTAGTAGGTTTTTATTTTTACATTTTATATATTAAAATGTGAGTGCTTATATAATAATAATAAACATTAATTCCAAAAATCTGATTTTTATCTTCATGTTCACCACTTTTACCATATCTAGAGTTCTATAATGAATTAGAACCTCATTTTTGGGTGACATGTTCTTCATATTATGTGCTACATTTAAATTAGTTATAGCTACTGCCCATTTTGAGTTTATCATGCCTTAACAGTCCCTACAAAACTGCTTATTTAGATTAGACCACCTAACTTGTTTTGATCATATCTCACTCATTATTTTGATTCCATTGCATGGCCAACTCTCACATGTGTACAAGACATATAGCTTACTGTAAATGGATTCTACTTCATCATTTTATCAGTCCATGACCTGTTTCTTTACTGTTTTATACAGCCATCACTTCTAAGCAAGATTTTAGCCTTTTTCTTTATAGTTTTTCACCTTTTTAATCATGTTTATCAACACCAAATCCCCACATAACATTTTTATCATCATATAATAATCATATACATATACAATAGGAAATAAAATACATGTTTACATAATCAAAATAACAAGAAGATGAGGAGGACAATCTTTATACCACCATTAGTGATGAAAAGATGAGGTTGATGATGAACAAGACTTGGTTCTTGTTATCACATCTTTAACTTGGCAAATGAACTCCTTGAGATCTTCATGTGCATGAATATCTTCTTGAAAATCAGCCCATAAACTCCATGAAAACTCCTTTTTGGATGTTAAGATCACCTCCAATCAATATATCTTCAATGGGTTTCCATCATATGCAAGTTATACATATGATTTGTGGTAGAAATTTTTGGATGAATGGTGGTGGTGGTGCTATGATGGACGGCCAAGAGGAGAAAGAGAGAGAGATTGTGTGTTTTTGAGGTTTGCATGAGATGGGAAAATGAAGTAGCTAGTAGTTTTGTTGTAGCATGGTTTGGTGCAAAGCTTAAGACATGTGTCTTAGCTTTGTAGCTAAGTTTGACACCTCATAAGGTGTGTTTGTTGCTTATTGTTGGCCGGTTTTGGGGGTGGGACAAGTGGGTCCATTTATTTACGGGTACTCCTCGATTAAACTTTCCTCGATTTGCGTGCCATCGGGTCGTTTTACGAAAAACGTTTTTATAAATTATGAATCAACGTCACAAAACGAATCCAATAAAAATTGTTTCATCAAAAACGGAGTTCGAAAACGTAAATACGTAATCCTAAGGTTTCCGCTTTAGTCGTAAAGGACGTTAAAATAAAATCGTAAGTCCTAATCTCTTCTCGTAAATTTGTGAGTTTATGAACCAACACAAATTTAAAACTCCAAAATAATATTCACGGATAAATTTATTTTCTGAAATGTCGGACTGTCACCAAAGACGGTGTATGTAAACGTAAGCACGCAACGTTGAATCCTCCGGTTTAAACGTAGTCGATGCTACTTCAAGACGTAAATCCAAATTTCTTCTCAAAAATAAGTGAGTTCATAAAATAATATTTTCAAATAAATATTGAGAATAAAATATCAATCATAAATTGACGGATTGTCACAAGTTAAGTGCTTAAAGAGTTCTTTGAAGGACCAATCGTGGCATTGGCACATGAGGTACGTGCACTTAAACTTTGGTGACTTAAAGTTGTTATCTTCTAAGGGAATGGTGAAAGGGTTAGATCAGATCGATTATCCCAATCAAGTGTGTGAATGATGTATTCTTGGAAAGCATGCAAGGAGTCCGTTTCCAAAGGAAACGACGTCAAGAGATAGGGAGCCTCTACAACTAATTCACACGGATTTGTGTAGTCCCATTACTCCACCTTCTCATGGTATGAATCTATACTTTATGCTTCTTATTGACGATTATTCTAGAAAGACTTGGGTCTATTTTCTAAAAGAAAAATCCCAAGCCTTTTAACACTTTTAAGAAATTAAAAGCTATGACTGCAAAGGAGAAGGGTTTAAAAATTAAATCCATGAGATCGGATAGAGGTGGAGAATTTTTATCAAAGGAATTTAATAAATTCTGTGAGGATAATGGGATCTGGAGATTTCTAACTGCTCCCTACTCCCTGATAACGCTCAAATCCAACATGTATTAATAAGTGTTATCTTCACTATTCATATAGTATTTGTGGTAATAAACGGACTTCTATTGCTAATAATGTGCAAAGTTCGGTTATTATATTTTATAGGAGGTAAGAATGAAGAAACGTGAATAAAGGAATAAAAAGCATGGATTGGAGGTAAAAGAATAAACGAGGCATGAGAACGTAAGGTCTCGTATGAAGAATAATTGGGGACGAAGGAGTCTTGGAAGATTAGAGACAAGAAAGAGGAAGAAATAAAGAAGAAGGACTAAAAAAACGAAAAGGTGGAAGATGGCCAAGAAGCCACCAGCATGACAAGAAACCACCAGCTTGAGAGAAGCCACCAGCACGAAGAGAAGCCACCAGCAACTTGTTAGTCAGATTTTTAGCACAAGTAACATTAAAACTCTCATAAACCTCCACCATCAATGGGAGGCTTCTCATTTCCCTCCATAATCATTCCCAGCAGTTTTTACCTTCTTCTCAAGCAAAAATGGTGTATAAATTAGACCTTAGGGTTATTGTTTTCAGTGTGCTAACTCCAAGGACCATTCTAACCCTTGACAAAGGTTAGAATCACCATTCCTACATAACCCTAAAGACAATAAACCCTGATAATCCTTATAGGAGGGACGAATTTCGTGAAGAAGAGATTCGGTTGGAGGTTCAATTGTTGATTGGAGGCTTTAGAATTGCTCTAAATTCTATTTTGTTATTTCCTTGTGTTTTGAAGAACTATTGGTAAACTCTTTTACTTGAATTGATTCTCATTATAATTTAAGTCTTGTTGAATGTTTGAAAAAGTTATGAATTATGTTGCAATGTGTTTGAATTTTGAGTAGTGTGATATACTTGTGTGATGAACATGAATTCTAAAGGTGAGTTTGGTTTTATGATCAAGAGAATATAATTGGGTTTTTATGGTTGATAATTTCTTGAAACATGTTTTGATAATCAAATGAAATATAGCTTTTTATTGGATTTATAGGTCGAAAGGATTTCTGGTAAACTATGTTCCAAAAGATTTGTGCATGAGTAAATTTTGTTTCTTGGTGATTGACACTCACCTTGACGAGTTGGTTAAAGGAATTTGTCAAAAGAATTATCTTGGGTATAGGTCGAAAGAACCCATTCAAACCAAACTTATCTCTTTGTATTTTCTAACAAATGGGGATTATGATGAATTGGCATAGATGATCATAGGTCGAAAGGGTTTGTCTACACCAATTTGTTAATATAGATTCTATGAAAACACCATGGAATGGAATTCATGTACTTTAGATTTGTGATTCATAGTTTCTAAACGCACACAAATTAACTCTCCTGTGGATGAAATGGAATTCACAAAAGTATTACTTTTAATTTCCTTTACTAAGTTAATTCTAGGGTAATATCGGTAGTCACAACCCTATTACCTACACTACACAAATGTTTTGAATATACGCAAATCTCATAGGACGTTCTTGACTTACCCAACTTTGCTACAATAGAACGAGTATACTTGCTCTTATGCGTAGTTAAGGAATTAATAAGTCTTGTTTATAAATGTAAAACTAGGAGTGCAAGACGCGCATCAAGTTTTTGGCGTCGTTGCCGGGGATTTTTTTTATTTTTCATGTTATAATCATTACAAATTAGTGGTGGTGTTAAAATTTAGTTTTTATTGTTAATAAAGATTTAATAAGAATAGGTTTAGGACCTCATAGTTTAAATAATATGCTTGAATAAATGTGTCTTATGTTTATTTGATGTTTGCATTGCATATTTTATGAGATCAATTATACACATAAAATCACAAAAAAGAGAATAAAATCAATTAGGTAGTGTTTGGATTAGCCTTTATTTTGATTAGATTAAAAGTTATATGTTTTTGTTTTGTTTAATTTTGTTCCCTAAATTAAAACCTTCAAAAATATGTTTTTAGAAAAATCCAGAAAATTATGGTAAAAAAGATGTCAAAAAGAAAAACAATTAATTTTTTGTTGCAGGCTGAAGGTCTACGAAATCTAAGGATTTGGTAAGTTATGGATTGGATCTATTGATTTAATGGTGGAGATGGGGAAGAAGGAGATGAGGTGTAGAGAGAGAAAGGAGAGAAAAGAAAAGTAGAGAGAGAAAATGGATTTTATTAAAATGAAAAGATTGAAATGAGAAGAACCACCCCTCCTAACATGCTAGGAGGGGTATATATAGCCCACCCTACATGTGGGCTATATGGACTATATTTACTACAAACTGGAACACGAGCCTAATACTAAAATATATCTTTGGAGTGACCGATCCTTTCTAAATACGTAAAAACGTATTTCCAACAATCTCCCCCTAAGGGAGGTCACTCCAAGTTACAATGTCCTAAATAGTCTATAGCTCGTGATCTATGCTAATAATGATGTGACCGAGACTTTCTTTGGGAAAACGTATTTCTAACAATCTCCCCCTAAGGGAGGTCACACCATTTTACAAAATCTTAAACCTAGCATCTATGCTTGAGTCTTCGATCTTGTTCTTGTGAATGTGCTTGATGTGATCTTTGACTTTAGTCTTGAGCATGTTTCCTTGCCTTGACCTTGTGCATTCTTCACTTGTGATATTTGCCTCCTCGTGACTTCATGTTCCACATACTTATACTTTTAAATTCTTGAAAGCTTCAGAGTTTGATACAGCGGAAGACTTGACCTTCAGGCTTTCTTGAATTTGTTGAAGTACTAATTGTATGTAGTATAAGCATGTGGTGACGACTTATTCTGGATTGTACACCGCAATGCCACCTTCTTGTTACGCTGCATAAGACAGTTAGCAACAAACAATTTACACGGATGAAATGGCCTTGAACATTTCATTCTAATTCGGTAGCATTTTACCTCCGGTCGGTGAAGACCGTTGGACGATATTAAATATCATACTTGTGGCAGGTAGTTTCAATAAAGAACCTCCTTGACAAGATTTCGCGGGTAAACCCGTTCTCTTTACTCGACCGTCCAAAGCTGACTGCGAACGTAAAGAGTGAATCATTTGGATAATATTATCCGCATGATTTGAAGCCGTCAATTCATGTTCCTGGAACAAGTGAAGTTCAATTAAGAACCGCACCATCGTTGCTTTCCAGTTGTCACTAGCTTGATTCATATAGAATCTTGCAAGTTACCTACCAAGTGCTGTTTGATGTTAACACTAGAAGGATTTCCATTCGTCACTGTGAATACTTAATAGTATTACTCTGAATGTTCTGGCAAGATCACTAAGATATTGCGTAGAGGCCTGGAACGTGTTTAAATTCATTTAAGAATTAAACCACTGTTGCTTTCCAGTTATCACAAGTTTGATTCATAAAGAATCGCACAAGTCACCTACCATGAGCTTTTTGATATTCGCTCAAGAAGGATTTCCATCTTCATTGTAAATACTTTCGTATTACTCAGATGTTCAGGCAAGATCATGAAGATTTTGCGTAGGACTCTTAAGATCTTTCTTACTTTTCACAGTGTGTGAAGAAGCAAGGAAATATGAAAGTGTGTCCTAATGAGATATTTGATGATCTCAAATGGCTCTAGACTCGATCGTGCATTTTGGATTTTAGTGATCGGAGGCTGGAGAGGAGTGCCACCTTTTCAATACCAATTTATTCGGAGTGAATAAACCAATAGATAATGTGTTGATCTCCGTGTGATTAAAACAAATACCTTTTGAGAGATATTTGAGTTAGCTGGGAAGGGTTGTGCATTGCATCACTGGGTCCATGATGTCTTTCTTCAATATCAAGAATCATTAAAAATGATCTCAATAGCATATGAATTGACCCGGTTTCTGCCTAAGGTTGTAAGGAGGGCTTCTTTCTTTACACCCTTTGTCTTTACAATTCTTTTTCATTCTTCAACCCCTTCAATGCTTACCAATACGTCATAACTAGCACCTTGTTGTGATTGTTCCAGTGCTAACTTAAGTACTTGGTCGGCATTCAGCTACGTTCACAATCTTTCTCCATCTTTCCTAAGGACTACTATTTCTAGCTATGGAATGTCCTTGGGAAGATTCCTCCGGTTCTAGAGAAATCATTGGACTTTAACCTATCCTACCATCCTTATGTCACCACAATCTTCACCGTCGTGAATAAGATGTTTTGGGTAAGTGTATGTCACCATGAAATCCATTTTGAAGTGCAAATCCATTTTGCTCCCCCTTAACATATGCTACGATATTCGAAAACATTTCGCACATGTCGGGATGAGCTAACACGTTAAGTCAAACCATTTGTGATTAATCATTTCCCATATTAAATCACATTTTCTCCCCCATATTAAAAATATTAACCCAATCGATGTTTTTAGTATCAATTGATTTAATAGCATTTTAAGAAAATTTGGGAAGAAAAATGCAAATCCAATTATCTGCATGATTTTAACAAGCTCCCCCTCAAATTAATGAGGGTGTACTTGAAACGTAAATTAAATACCTTTTAAACACAAGTGTAAGGTATTTATCACGTGCAAAGATCATATATGATAATGTATTCACAAGATTAGCAATTTACGAGGTTGGACCTGAATGATAGAGAACATCATATGAAAGATTCACATGGTTCTTGTTCACGAATGTTGGTCTTCCTCGTAACTTCTAAAATTATCTTCCCCTTTACACCATATGGACAATTGATATCGTTGTCTTGACACCAACTTGTGAACTATTGGCACTTTCGGCATCGAAGAGTCTGAACGCTTGACAATTGCTCCCCCTCAATTGTTGACCCGTGTTCTACTTAAAGAGCTGTAGTCGTCGTTTGAGTAGTCGCATCGTCTAGTATGTAGATATCAATTGCAACGAACTTCGGATTGAGGAGTTGATAACTTCGGATTTTGAAGTCAAGGCTTTCCGGTGAAATGCTTGACTTCAATGTGAAAAGCGGGTTACTATCGGAAATAATAGTAAACCATATGGAGCATGTTTTAAATCTTTTAAACTTCTGCTCAAACTTTATTTACAACCCCGTGTCATTATTGAATGACATTTCTAGGTTCTTAAATATTATCGATTCCAGAAGACATGATCTTTTTATCAAAACGTTTTGAACACACAATTTTGAAAGATTTAGAAAAACCTTTTGAAAAATTCTTGAAAAATTGTGTTCAATGTTTTGAAAACCAATTACTTGAGCTTAAGATGTTGAATATCTTAAAGGCGAGCTCAAGTCCGAGAAGTTGTAAACTTCCCGTTGTTAAGGATAAGTTACCATCGGCGATAAACTTTCCTTTTATCTGAAGGACGAGTCCTAAGCTGACATTTACTTAGAAGTCGTTTTCATGAGCTTGAAAACTTTGACTGTTTTAACGGAAAGCTCATGACCGAGAAAGGTTAATTTCTCGTTATGAGGAAAAGTTCTCTTATTTAAAAGATACACTTTCCTTTCTGAGCTTAATACTTCGAATGTTTTAATACAAGCTCATGACCGAGAAAGGTTAATTTCTCGTTATGAGGATAAGTTATCATAAAAAATAATCTTTCCTTTATTTGAAGTTCGAGTTACAGTCTGACATTTAACTGTAAGTCATTGTGCATGAGCTTAAAAACTTTGAATGTTTTCGATATAAGCTCATGCCCGAGAAAAATTAATTTCTCGTTGTAAGGATAAGTTTATCATCGGCGATAAACTTTCCTGCCTTTGAAGAACGGGTCACAGACTGTAATTTGACTGTGAGCCATAATGCATGAGCTTAAAAATTTGGAATGTTTTTGATATAAGCTCATGCCCGAGAAAAATGAATTTCTCGTTTTTAGGATAAGTTTATCATCGGCGATAAACTTTCCTTTCTTTGAAGATCGAGTTATAGTCTGTGATGTGACTATAAGTCCTTTTACATGAGCTTAAAACCTTTGAATGGTTTTAACATAAGCTCGTGTCCGAGAAAATTTAATTTCTCGTTTTGAGGGTAAGTTATCGTTGCGTAGATAACTTCCCTTTCTTTGAAGTTCGGGTTACAGACTGTGATCTGACTGTAAGCCATATACACGAGCTTAAAACCTTTGAATAATTTTAACGGAAGCTCGTGTCCGAGAAAATTTAATTTCTCGTTATAAGGATAAGTCATCATCGGGATGAACTTTCCTGTCTTTTGAGAGCGAGTTACAGTCTGTTATGTGACTGTAAGTCCTTAGTGCAGCTTAACCATGAATCCCCTGAGACATTTGTTTCTCCGATATCTGCTTCTTCAGCAACCAAACTCTAAGAGTGTCCTTAGTTGAACGGTATACCACGATTGGACCGCTTCGTTCTTTTGGAACATCAACTTTGGTACCTGCAATCTCATTAGGAATTTGCATGCTTTGACGTGGGTTAGCGATATCAGTTATAGAAGCACATGGGGGTTCACAGTTGGCTTTACTTGTGTCAGAGGCGACCTGAGTAGATGATTCACTTATCTTAGCTGGTAAATGTTTCCTTTTATAGAAAACCTTAAGTTTAGGCTTAAGTGACGTATCATCTTTATCAATTTCCTCCCTAGTAGTCTTAGTAGAGTCGGAGACTATCCTAGTTAAAGGGCACTCGTTTCCTACAAGAGTGAAAGTTCTACCAGTGGGGCGCCACCTTTTACCAATGGGTTTGATTTTAGCAACCCACTGGGATTTAAGTCTAGCACGGGAGTTCACCTCATTAAGCAATTTTTTGATACAAGAGTCATGATTTGCCGTAAAGACACATTTTCTACATGTTTTACAAGTAGCATATTTAATGTCCGAGTAATTCCTAGATGATTGATCGATGCTCCTAGGAGACGTCATGCTACGGTTAGCAGTGTTGGGTAATCTAGAAGGCATCTGCCTAGGTTGGACATTGCTATCTCTTACATGTGTCTTTTGAATAGCTTCCCTTTGACCAAAATCATGGCGCACATCAGTTGAACTAGTTCTAGACGTGTTCATTAAACTATTCTTAGAGAAACTAGGGGCAATCATGTGATGAGGTCTTGCTAAAACTGATTTAGTCACATTGGGCCTAGTTGGTGGAGTGACTGTTCTAGAAATATGACCCAAATCAACTTGGGAGGCAAACCGCGGTCTCGAGGATTGTGGTCGCTCGGATCTAAATGCAGTAGGTTGTCTGACAATCGGTTGTCTGACGAACTGATTTGTAGGCGGTTTCCCCAAGATTGATGGTTTTTCAAGCTTAGTGTCCACACTAGGTCCTTTAGTTTTCCTCAATTCGTTTTTTCAACGCAGCTATAGCAAACACCTTTTCTTGAACTTGGGCTTTTAACGTTTCATTTTCTTTGAGCAAACTATCTTGGGATGCCAACTTAGATTCAAGCAGTTGAATTTTTTTCAAAAGATTATCCTTTTCAGCTTTAGAATCTAACACTTTTTGATCCATTTTTCTTTCAAGAACAACATTTGATTTTTCAAGTTTTCAAAATATGTTTCAAATTTGTTCGTTTTCTTTGAAAATTCAATTTTGGCATCCTCAAGATCTTTTGATTGTTGAGCTACAATCGTTTCGAGCTCTCTAATCTTAGAATGAGAAGCAGTCAATGAAGCAGTTATAAGACAATTATCATGATGTTTAGCATTTTGAACACTTTCTCCCCCATTATGACTCACATCGGATGAATCAGAAGTGGTATTGCTATCACTCTTCTCCATCCCATGTTTGTCATAATTACGTTCAGAATGCTCAATATGCGGCATGTCATCAGCATATACATCATAAACAACATTACATTGGACCATGTTCGCAGGCTCTTCGTCATAAACGGGTAAGGTGTCATCAAAAGAAATCTCATGAGCGTTCCCTGACGTGCCATTGGTATCATGTTGTTCTCCTGATTCCGTGCTCTTGCTATCGTTAGGCTCCAAGTTGTCAACCGTATGACCATTCTCCTCTTGCATCTCAGATTCTTGCACTCCATTATCATACGCTTGCTGAAGTCGAGATCTTTCATAAATCAAAGACGAGACCGATGTCATGAGTTTCAATATTGTATCACGGAAAACTCGAAGCTCGGTATGTGTATCTCGAAGAAATGATTGGCAAATCAATGAACTTTCAAGCTTGATGATATTGAATTGGAGGAAAGGCGTGAGTTGTGTCACAAGAGCCTTATATGCAAGTGCCGATGCAGAGTGATTAAAGTCTTTATTGTGGAGTTGCTCTGCTAGTTGGGTCAAGATGGTGAACATCGATTCCATGAATATATGACGATCTTGACCAAAGATTGTCACAAATTTGCTTCCTCCTTGAATCCGTGAAAGAGTAACTAGATGATACTGAAGCATTTGAACTGAAGTGAGACCACTTTCTCTAGCTATGTCTTGCCTTAGATGCAATTCTCCCTCTTGAAATGTCGAACTCAACGAATCCATTGAAGTTCAATGAAAAATAAAGGAAGAATTACTTATCGATGAAAAATCCGTCTTCACTTACAAATACCCGATCAAAAATCCGTCGGCAAAATAAACCTTGTCACTTTATCTTGTCAAGCCCCGATTGGTACCCAAATATAGCTTAATGTGACAAATTTTGTCCAAGAAAAATGTTTGGCATAAAATTTGTGCAATAACGAATATGATACCCGGGCTATCTTTGTCACCTCTTTTTGTCACGTTTAAATGTGTGAACCACAAATATAACAAAAGCACGACAAAATAATACTCAATCCAAAAGATTAACCAATATCCGATATATTTAAAACTATTAGTGAAACTTGAATCAAGCTTAATGGTTATGAGAGGCCCAACCTCACGCATATATAGGCCCAAAATCAAACAAAATGAAAACAAATAACTCGGATAATGATTTTCAACCCAATTAGGCAGCAAACTTAAATCCAATTAGATATAATATATAAAAGCAATATATACCGTATCTTAACCCAATGTAGAATTTACCCAATTAAAAATACTCACTCGGACAATAAAAAATGTACTCTGTTATACCAAGAAAAAGCTACGTGGAGCATAGATGAATATTAAACGTGACAGATCACACACCCACGTTAACTGCCCTTCATTATTTATAGGTACTCCTAGATAACTCCGTCCCTTTTTATCTATCTATCTCTACTCAAGATTCTCTCTCTTCAAAAGATCCGCGCACCTCATTCTTTCTCCCAACAAAAATTTGCAGATCTAATTAATCATACAACCATATCAATCTATTCTCAAACCCACGAAATAAATCACCACAAAGGACCTAAGATCTTTGTATTATTTGTACTCGGAAGATTTCGAACCATAAAAGAACAAGAAGGTCATGTCTTCAAGATCATTCATTTGGTCTCGGGTAGGTTCTCTTCTATTGCATGTTGGTTTTGAGTCAAATCGAAACAAAGAAGAGATATGAACCTATATGTTCTTAATCTTTCTTTATTTTCAAAAATTGATGAGATGGTGTAACCATACATCAATCTGTGATGATGTAATTCTAACTTACAAGATCTAAAAGATCTTCTAAAGTTTGAAGAATCTGAGATTCGAATTGTTGATTAATGAGACGAATGGATATAGATATGTGTCGGGGTTTGATGAGAGTTTTCTGTTGATAAATCGAGTCTGGGTGAAAGTGTGTTTTGCTAAGTGTCGGAGTAGATTTGATTGGGGATGTGAGTGTTCGAGGAAGAGTGTTTGTGATTCTGGTGGATGTTGAGAATAGGTGTGAGGCGAGAGTGATGTTGGTTTTGTTTGAAAAATCGAGTCTTGAGTCTTTGTGTTATAGTCCAGTCGAGGTTTGTGAGGGTGTGGGGATACGAGAGGTGAGGAAGTCGAGGGAGGTGAGGGTGTGGGGAATGCGAGAGGTGGTTTCAGTCTTGAGTCTGTGTTTGTGGGCGAGGTTTTGGTGTTCGAGTCTTGAGTCGAGTCGTGAGGGTAAGGGTCGAGACGAGTGAGAGTTTGGTTTGATTCGAGAAATGGCTATGCGGAATAATTCCTATACGGAATAAAATTCCTATACGGAATAAAATTCCTATACGGAATAAAACCTTACTCGGAATAATCCTACTATTCGGAATGATCTTTCTATTCGGAATGTATGGCTATTATGAATATTTGACTACTCGGAATGTTTTTGAAGGAACTTTTCATTCGAAAGATTGACAGTTTGGACAGATTGGAAAGATTGGAACAGATTGGACAACAATTGATACGAGAAGAAAACTGATGAAACAAAAGAAGAAAAAAAACTGATTAAAAAATGACTGATTAAAAAATGATTAAAAAATGACTGATTAAAAAATGATTAAAAATGACTGTCACCCAGATAAAGAAAACTAATTTTAAAAAAATTGATAAAAAAATGTGATTAAAAACTGCTCTAAAACTGATTGGACAAACTATAACAAACTAATTGAATATTTAATGAAATTGATTATTTAAAAAACTGATTTTAAATGGATGATTTTTAAAAGAAATTAAAACTGATCTAAAAAGAAACAAAACGGATGATTATTAAAAAGAAACTGATTTTTAAGAAACTGATTATTAGAAAAGAAAAGATTTTTCAATCAAATCAATAGATAAAAAAAACGTAAATCCTAAGACTTAACCATGGCTCTGATACCAATTGAAGGTCTACGAAATCTAAGGATTTGGTAAGTTATGGATTGGATCTATTGATTTAATGATGGAGATGGGGAAGAAGGAGATGAGGTGTAGAGAGAGAAAGGAGAGAAAAGAAAAGTAGAGAGAGAAAATGGATTTTATTGAAATGAAAAGATTGAAATGAGAAGAACCACCCCTCCTAACATGCTAGGAGGGGTATATATAGCCCACCCTACATGTGGGCTATATGGACTATATTTACTACAAACTGGATCACGAGCCTAATACTAAAATATATCTTTGGAGTGACCGATCCTTTCTAAATACGTAAAAACGTATTTCCAACACAGGCAAAGAAGCCACCGGCTTGATTCTGTGCCAGCCGGCTTCTAGCAGACTGTTAACAAGAAGCCGCCGGCTTGAGAAGATGCCGGCCGGTTTCTGTCGCACTGTTAAAGAGAAGCTGCCGGCATGAATCTGTGCCGGTCAGCATCTCTTAGTCTATTAAAAAAAATTAAAAAAAATCTTAGTTTGATGGTTTTTTTGTTTAATTTTTTTTGGGGATATGATTGTATGTGTATTTGTATCATGATTGTTTTCTTTTACTAACACTAACCTTAACGTATATGGACTTTTTCATGTTTGTTTTAATTTTAAATATGGATACTCTTAGCGAGATTTCCGCATACTTGAATAGGTTAGAAGGAGAACTCGGTGATGAATGTGACTCAAGTGTCAATTATGTGAAAACAACCAAGGACGAGAAGGACTTGTGGCAAGCTTTGCCTCACAAGAGTGTGATAATCAATGAAGGAGGATGTGAAAAAGCGGCCTACCAAAGGGCTGAATATCGTTCATACACTGAACCATTAATGCGGTTTGCTATTCTATGTACGGTTGACAATCAAGGGGCATGGGATGCTGAATTAAACCTGTTGGGTCAAAAAGTTGATGTGGCAGAAACTCAAAAACGAAGAAAACATGAAGAAATTGTCCAAGCGTTGTCAAGAGTTAATCAAGCGTTGACATGTAAAATTTAGGCGTTGATAGCTCAAGAGTTGTCATGTACAATGTAAGCATTGTTACATGTAATTCAAGCATTGACAAAACGTAGACAAAAGAAGCTTATGGAAGCTTCTATTTAGATAAACATGCAAAAGATATTCTGCATAAGTTTGTTTAAATAGAAGATTTACTTGTTTATTCATTCTTATCTCTTGTAAACCCTAATCCTTACACTATAAAAGGAACCAAGGGTCATAGGTTTTATTCATTCAATTCATTCACAATGTAAACCTAAAGTGTGTGTCGACTAGACGTGGGATTCAATGTATACACGTCTAGTGATTGTTGATTATTAATATAATTAGCAATCCATGTGTTTTAATTCATGTTTCGTGCCTAAACACCTTGTTAATGGTTGTTGTTCTAATTCCGCTTTGATTGTTTAAATCATATGAACAATGATCATTCCTAGCAGCTTAAAAGATCTGGAAACCAAGGTTTCCACAATTGGTATCAGAGCCTCGTGGCTCGTGATGCTAGGACCAACAAGGTGTTCGTATTTGGTGAAGAAGAAGAAAAATTCGTATAGAGTTTTTCTGGACGTTTTTGTGTGCGCAGCAGTATTCAGAAGGTCATAACTTTTGATTGAACCGTTGGATCGTCACAAAATTTTATATGTGTGTTCTACGTACATAGATCTAAACATCCACCAGAGGGATTGTCGAGTTTTATCCCCAGGCAAAAGTTATTAGGCGTCAAAGTGAGCTGATGAGTGATTTTCAGATTTCTTGTTTACATAAAATCATGTTTTAGGGTTTTTCTCCAAACCCTAGATTAATTCAAAACAACAAGAGATGATTTTCAGCAGAGATGAGGAATGTTTAAGAACAGCAAGAAAAGGTTTTACGAAATCTTAGATCGATGTTGTTCGTTTTTAGGGTTTCATATAAACCCTAAATCTGGTACTTTTTCTGTTTTGATGAAGTACATCGTTTTGGATCGGTGTGAAAGCAGGTCATGATTTTTGATTGAATCAGAATATAATGGTCCTGGTACAGCCGCTAATCTTGACTGTTTGGACATGTTCATGGAAACCAAGAAAAAGACGTGTGATGGTTGGGCAGCAAGATTCACGTGGAGATTCATTAAAGAAAAAGAAAAGTCAAAAGCATGCTATTTTGGGAGTTTATCTTCTGAATATTCACGTGGGAGGTTTCCATACTCACGTAATTTCAGCAAAAATTATGCAGGGTATAAAGTCTGGGCGTGATTTGTGGGATGGCTGTATATCCAGTGAAGATATGGCTGTTATTGTGTTTATTCCTATTAAATAGGGATATTCACATACTCCTTGTTTTAAAACGTATGGTAAGATCTCATGATTTTACATTCGTATTTTGTCCAGAGAGTGAGGCAGCATTGATTATTTTAGTCCATGACATGTTTAAAGAAAAGTCAGATGAGTTGAGATGTGGAGAAAATTGGTTACCAAATTTATAGCAGATTTATAGGGATTGTATTTCTTTCCTTATAACTTTCTATATTTTTAAACGTAATTCATTCATGTATACAGACATAGTATACGACATGAGTTCAAAGTTCTGTGGGGGCCCATCATGTACATAACGAGAAGTATTATTCTGCATGAATTGGGTCAGCTGAACGTGGGTTTTATATGGCCTAAGGAAAGTATTATTACCCATTATCACATTATTGGAGATGGTTACCACTTGATTGACGTCAGCTAAAGGTTAGACGCTGACAAAAGAAGAATTGACGCTGACGTTTGTATTTTTGACGCTGACAGAATAAGTCAATGCTGATAGAGTTGACAGTGTCGTCCGATATATGAACTTCAACGCTGACACGTATTGTCCAATATTGGACAATACATCTGCCAAAGATATTGGACAGAAGAGGATATTGGACAACACAATGATTGCTGCTGTTTGAGAAAATTGGACGTTTTAAGCACACAAAAAGGAGGAAAATACACACAAAGGTACATGGAATCTCCGTTTTAATATAAAATATCATGTTGATATTTATGGCTCGGATATTTTTTAAAAGGAATTAATGATTTTAAGGCGAGTTAGCAACCATTCATGAAGAATTTTATTGGATTATGTAATCGGGATAGCCTTGTGAAAGAGTTATTCGTTAACAGCTTTTACATATGAAGATATTGACTTGTCATGAAGAGGTGTTAGCTTAAGGGGAAGAATTCTTATGGTAAGTTTGATGATTGAAGAAGATTTTCGCGAGTTTGTGTTCTATCATATCTTAAAGTCGTGGCGTACCATTCACTGACTTTAAAGGTAACTTGTTCGTGCTTTACATGATTGGTGACGAAGACTTGTCATAACACTTGAAGGAGTTACATTATCGTGCTCAGTGTCTCACATAGGATGAGAATATTGACAAGGGATTGAGGTCTACTTATACTTGGTCTGATATAAGTTCTTAGTTACATGGCTAGTACAAGACATGGAACACAAGGTTGGGTTATTCTACTTCTACATCAAAATTACTATATTAATTGTTCTTCAAGATCATTACATAGAGCTACTTCTGGAGAATCTTCAACATTGCATACATTGTATACTTTCCTGTTGATGTGACAAAAAGGGGAAGAAATACGTGATACACTTGAGGGGAAGCAATTTGAAGATCATGTATAACTTACAAGAGATACACATAGAGTTTTGCCACTATCAACTAGGGGAAGATTGTTGGGTCAAAAAGTTGATGTGGCAGAAACTCAAAAACGAAGAAAACATGAAGAAAATGTCCAAGCGTTGTCAAGAGTTAATCAAGCGTTGACATGTACAATTTAGGCGTTGATAGCTCAAGAGTTGTCATGTACAATGTAAGCATTGTTACATGTAATTCAAGCATTGACAAAACATAGACAAAAGAAGCTTATGGAAGCTTCTATTTAGATAAACATGCAAAAGATATTCTGCATAAGTTTGTTTAAATAGAAGATTTACTTGTTTATTCATTCTTATCTCTTGTAAACCCTAATCCTTACACTATAAAAGGAACCAAGGGTCATAGGTTTTATTCATTCAATTCATTCACAATGTAAACCTAAAGTGTGTGTCGACTAAACGTGGGATTCAATGTATACACGTCTAGTGATTGTTGATTATTAATATAATTAGCAATCCATGTGTTTTAATTCATGTTTCGTGCCTAAACACCTTGTTAATGGTTGTTGTTCTAATTCCGCTTTGACTGTTTAAATCATATGAACAATGATCATTCCTAGCAGCTTAAAAGATCCGGAAACCAAGGTTTCCACAAAACCTTACTTACCCAACCAATTACATGACGGAAGAGATGTTGGAAAAGCTAGAGTTCGTGATTGTTGGCTATACCGAATATGGAAGACGTGTGGTACGAGAAGTAAGGGTAAACATCCATGGGTATGTATTTTTGACAAAATTATACATCATAGACCACGCCGACATAGGTGAACCGTCGGTGGTCTTTGGTTACAAGTTTCTTTGGGAAACTAGGTGTGTTGTGGATTTTGAGCAAGGTACACTAACGGTCAATTTGACCAAACTCAAAAGTGAGAAAGATGATTATATTGAGTTTTTGGTTGAAGACGGACCTAAGGTTGAAAGTGGCAATGAAGTAGTGAAGATGGGAAAGGCAAAGAAAAACAAGAACACGGAGGCAAGCAAACTAACTCCAAACAATTACTTGCCAACTCAAACCGAACTTGAGGAAGGATCTCCTTCCGCTTGTGTGCCCAATCCATTACCATTGGCTTATCCTCTCTCCAATAAACAAAAGGAGAGGATAAGAATTATCTTGAATAAGAAGGAAGAGGAACTCAAAGAACCCAAGCCAATCTTGGAGGTCTTGGAGAATTTTGTAAGCTACCGGAAGAAGCTAGATGAAATAGAAATGGGTAAGGCTCGTTTGGAAGGGAAGGAATTCAACGAGCATGTCAAAGATAGGATCATTGAACATGGTCTACCTAAGAAGATGCAAGATCCCGAAAACTTTGTGATACCGGTTCTAATCAATGGAACCACACCATTCGACGCATTAGCTGACACGGGAGCTAGTGTGAGTGTCATGCCATACTTAATCTATCAACATCTTGGCTTGAGCAATCCGAAGCCATACTTTTCAAACATAACTATGGCGGACAACACACAAACCAAACCGATGGGCTTGGTAAGGAACGTCCGAGTGCAAATCGGGTTTCAAGCTTATGTTATGGATTTCCTTATTATGGACATCCCGGATGATAGGGACCTACCATTACTGTTGGGGAGGCCCTTCTTAAAGACATGTGGAACAGTTATTGATTTGGGTCGAGGAACTATTGCAATTAACGACGGTATTACCATTCATACGTATGCACCTAGACCAAGGGCAAAGCCTTGGTACTTCGATTTTGAAAGTGAAATGGAGGACTAATGGCTGAACTGTTTTGAAGTTGGAAGAGATGATGATGGTTATCCCTTGTATGGACCATTGGGAGCACCATATTTAGGATGTGAAGATCCTATGGAGAGAGCTTTAGCAATTGAAGCTTACTTCAACCCGTTCAAAAATATTCTAGTTTTCAAGAAAAAGACGGACTTCTTGGGATCACTACCGATCCAATTGAAGAACCTTGATTGGGTACCGGATGGGGATAGTACTTATATGAGAAAAGAAGGAGACAAATTTTGGCCGTCAAGATAGAAGTCACTACACCGTGTGGGAATGTTTACACACGAGGGTATAAGACAAAGCATACCAAGAGGAAGCTAGCAAAGGAGTTTAGGGCCGATGACGTATTGAACATGGAGTACTTCATGGACTAGAAGGATCAAGACTTCAAGAATAAAACAAGACAAAGGCTTGATCTTTTTCTTTTAATTTTCAGTTTATCCTTGACACTATTTTGGTTAATTTTTTTGGTGGTTTGATAATTTAGACAATTTTTGGTTTTTGGTAATTTGGTTAATTTAGTTATTATTTATTATTATTTTTTTAGGATTCTATAGACATGCTGTAAAAAAAGAGGAAAAATCTGGGAATTTATGGGGATATAACCAACCCATATAGAGTATTTGGGGTATTTCACCCAAACACTTAACCCACTCACACACACATAAAAAACCGTAGAAAGAAAGAGAAGAAAAAAAATTTTGGTTGAGTTCTTTTGAAGAAACAACAATGGCACCCAACAAGGTAATTGAATCCAACACCCATCTATTAATTTTGATTTTTGATTCATATGAGTAGGTTGGATAAAGCATGAATCATAGGATTTATATTAAGATGTGGTATGAATTTAGGAGATGGAGCCATTATTAGTGTGAAGGTAGATTAGTTTTGGTTAGATGATGATGAACTCAAATGGGTTTTCATCAGTATACTTGTTTTTGATCTTGTAAGATTGATTAAATAGTTTAGAATGATGAATAAATAAGAAATGTAGATGTTATGTTACTAGTTTTGATTTGCTTAGAGGAATGATTTCCGGAAATTAGATGATGTTCATAGTGTTTTGATCCATTTTTAGGATAAAGGAAAATAGGAAGTGTTAGTGGGGATGATAAATAAAATAAAATAAAAAATATAGGATTTTTTGGAGAAGCCGCCGGCTTGTGAAGATGCCGGTCGGAACGAAGCCCACTGTGAACGAGAAGCCGCCGGCAAGATTAGATGCCGGTCGGCATCTCTTGGACTGTTAAAAAAAATTATTTATTTTATTTTGGTTTGTTTAATTTTATTTTAATTTTTTTTAGGATCATTTGTTTAATGTACTAAAAAACTAATATTTCAAATGTTGTAAAATGTTTTAGAAGCAAAAGAGGACAATGCCTCCTAACCCGTTGATCGAAAAATACGAACAGAAGTATAGCCAAGGAGATGTACCATACAAGATGAAGGTTGTGTTGCATGAGCACTTGAAGTGGCGAGGGTTAGGAGAAATGGAATGACAGGCTTAAAACTTGAGATTTTCAAGGCTACAAGGGAAGTCCTTTGGTAAGCCTAGAATAGCTGATTGGGGCTTACTAAGGAAATTTGGTTGTGATGAGCTTTTGAAGGAAAGTTTAAGGATGATATACACTCATTTGAAAAGACTTTACGTATACAAGGTGAGGTATATCCTGAGTTATGTCTTGAATTCTTTTCGACTTTCTATTTTGAGGATGAAGTTGAAGATGCAATGAGTGAGAATTGCATTTGGTTTAGACTATTAGGGGTGAATTACTGCTTTACACTAGCACAGTTTGGAGAGGTGTTAGGATTGTATGATGAGGAAGACTTGGATAACCCTTTGTTTGAGCTACACTTTGCCAAGCTAGAAACCAATATGAAATTTTTACCAATAAATAAATATTGGGAAAGCATAGCCGAACAAACTATGGGGAATAAGAAGATTGGGTCGGTTAGGGATCCACTTTTGAGAATTATACATAGGTTCATAGTAGGACAGATTGAGCATCGATTGGGAACTAGGGAAAGATTCCAACACACTGACCTATGGTTGATGAGTGTGGCTAGTAAGGAAAGGCAAGTGAACATAGTGTGGGCAATTGCCGAGTATTTATGTAAGAGAGCCCCGGGATTAAAAACAGTAACTGACGTATGTGGAGGTCCTTATGTGACTTGGTTAGCTAAAAGGCTCAATGTTTTAGATAGTAATGCTATAAGGAAGTTTTCGGAGCCGACTGATAATGAAGTTTGGGATGTAATAACTTTGGAGAAGGAGCTAGACAAGAGAAAGAAATGTCTAATATATTCGGAGCCATTACAACAAGAAGCTGAAGAACAAAGAGAAGAGGAGCACGATACAAGTGCGGTGAACTCTAGTTGGGGAGATTGGAATGCTAATTTGAGTGAGATAGAAAGAATGATGATATGGAGAGATACTATGACAATGAGGAACAACTACATTCTTGAGCATTTTGTGCCAATCCTACATCATTTAGCGGATCAATCAAACTATATCTACCCAACCTATGATCCACCAAATGTTCCACCATATCCATATCTGTATGTACCATATCCTCACCCGCACACACACTATCCTCGTAGGAATGAAGGACGCTATGGAGGTGAAGTGTCCGTTGATGATTACTTAGACCCAAATACGGGTGGGTACATTGGAAGCAGCTCTATTGTTCTAAGAAATTTTGATGCCGGAGGATCATCGAGAGGAGTTCATGATAATGAAGATATGGAAGATTGAAGACACCATATCACATGAAGTTTGTAAGATATCATTTTCAAAGAATTTATTTTATTTTGTTTCCAAGGATTTGTGTTTGTAGTTGTTGACTTGGAATGGTTTTAGACATTTTGGTGATTTTCTTTTATTTTATGTTATTTGGAGAAAAAAAAAGTTTCTTTTGTTAGTGCAGTATTTGCAGGAATTTACATATGAATTCAACATTGGTGGAAAATATGGAGTTTTCTGTATACTCATGATGCAACAAAACCACATGGAGTTCATATTCATATTTCGGTAGTATCATTTGACCTTGTTTTTCCAGTTTTCTTATACTTTGAAGTTCGTTTATTACCATTGAGGACAATGTTCTTCTTAAGTGTGAGGGGTGGTCAAATAGGAAAAATGGTCTATTTTTGTCGAAAATGATTACTTTTCAAAAGTTACATAAAAAAAATTCTAGTAGTATTTTAATCCGTAGTGGGATCACGATTTGTGTGATTATGACAAGAATAAATGATAAAAGGCAAAATATTTTAAAAGTTTTTGCTAATCACCTATTTTATAAAAAATGATTTTTGATGATCAAGATTGGTCACACTTTGTATTCGCATGAGTTATTTCAACAAAAGAGGATTAGCTACTCTGTTTTGTATTTTTTGTAGCGTATGCTCATCCAAAGTGTGAGGGGGATTGCGGAGAAAGAAGTATAAATAGCCAATGAGCTATAAAGCTTTGTTATAATAGCCAATGAGCTAAAGATTATGAAGATGAAGGAAGAAGAAGTAAAATGGTAGTATCGATTGGCCAATGTGTCAAGACGTGATACTTGAAGTAGAAAAAAAAAGAAAAAAAAAGGAGAAAGAAAAGACAAGAGTAGTACGATGGGAAAGATGGATGTGATCATTTGGTGGTTAGTATTTTTGCTTTTATATGTCAAAAATGATAAATTCCTTTTTGACAAAATTGTCGGGTGCTCACGCCCCATTGGATTAAGATGTGTCTACTGTTTTTGTGTCTTTAGAGTTTTAGGAGTCAAATACGAGTGTATATTGAAAATTTTGATTTTGGTTTTACTTTACTTGCTCGAGGAAGAGCAATGCTTTAGTGTGAGGGGATTTGATAACGCTCAAATCCAACATGTATTAATAAGTGTTATCTTCACTATTCATATAGTATTTGTAGTAATAAACGGACTTTTATTGCTAATATTGTGCAAAGTTTGGTTATTGTATTTTGTAGGAGGTAAGAATGAAGAAACGTGAATAAAGGAATAAAAAGCACGACTTGGAGGTAAAAGAATAAATGAGGCATGAGAATGTAAGTTCTCGTATGAAGAATCACTGGGGACGAAGGAGTCTTGGAAGTTTAGAGACAAGAAGGAGGAAGAAATAAAGAAGAAGGACTAAAAAACAAAAAGGTGGAAGATGGCCAAGAAGCCACCAACATGACAAGAAACCACCAGCTTGAGAGAAGCCACCAGCACGAAGAGAAGCCACCAGCAACTTGTTAGTCAGATTTTTAGCACAAGTAACATTAAAACTCTCATAAACCTCCACCATCAATGGGAGGCTTTTCATTTCCCCTCCATAATCATTCCTAGCAGTTTTTACCTTCTTCCCAAGCAAAAATGGTGTATAATTAGACCTTAGGGTCATTGTTTTCAGTGTGCTAAATCCAAGGATCATTCTAACCCTTGACAAAGGTTAGAATCACCATTCCTACATAACTCGAAAGACAATAAACCCTGTTAATCCTCATAGGAGGGATGAATTTCGTGAAGAAGAGATTCGGTTGGAGGTTCATTTGTTGATTGGAGGCTTTAGAATTTCTCTAAATACTCTTTTGTTATTTCCTTGTGTTTTGAAGAACTATTGGTAAACTCTTGTACTTGAATTGATTCTCATTATAATTTAAGTCTTGTTGAATGTTTGAAGAAGTTATGAATTGTGTTGCAAAGTGTTTGAATTCCGAGTAGTGTGATATACTTGTGTGATGAACATGAATTCTAAAGGAGAGTTTGATTTTATGATCAAGAGAATATAATTGGGTTTTTATGGTTGATCATTTCTTGAAACATGTTTTGATAATCAAATGAAATATAGCTTTTTATTGGATTTATAGGTCGAAAGGATTTCCGGTAAACTATGTTCCAAAAGATTTATGCATGAGTCAATTTGGTTTCTTGGTGATTGACACTCACCTTGACGAGTTGGTAAAGGAATTTGTCAAAAGAATTATCTTGGGTATAGGTCGAAAGAACTCATTCAAACCAAACTTATCTCTTTGTATTTTCTAACAAATGGGGATTATGATGAATTGGCATACATGATCATAGGTTGAAAGGGTTTGTCTACACCAATTTGTTAATATGGATTCTATGAATACACCATGGAATGGAATTCATGTACTTTAGATTTGTAATTCATAGTTGCTAAACGCACACAAATTAACTCTCTTGCGGATAATGGAATTCACACAAGTATTACTTTTAATTCCGATTTCCTTTACTAAGTTAATTCTAGCGGTAATATCGGTAGTGGCAACCCTATTACCTACACCACCCAAATGTTTTGAATATACGCAAATCCCATGGGACGATCTTGACTTACCCAACTTTGCTGCAATATGACGAGTATACTTGCTCGTATGCGTAGTTAAGGAATTAATAAGTCTTGTTTATAAATGTAAAACTAGGAGTGCAAGACGCGCATCACTCCCTACAACAAAATGGAGTGGTGGATAGAAAGAATAGAACTATTCTCAATATGGTCTGGACCATGTTGAAAAGTAAGAAGATGCCAAAGGAGTTTTTGACCG